>PVLD010032959.1:0-14126 GCA_004027595.1 Dinomys branickii
CCAGCCACGCCTGAAAGGGTGACCAGGACATTTCATCTGTCTTCAGTCCCGGTTAGCAATTCCACCTTTCCAAGTCCCTTTCTCCTCCATATAGCTAGTTAGCTACTGCCACCAATCTGAAAGTTAGGGCCTTTCTTTCTTAATGCTTCCAACCTGGACACATATGATACTCAGTAGCTATTCACAATTTCCTTAAAATTATTCCTCTGTGATGAGGGGGCACACAGCTTCACCTTACTTATTGAGAAATTCAGTACAGGAAGTTCTCAATTACATAGGATAAGACATGACCACCAACCTGCCTATCTCAGCAGATGCCAAGAGAGCTTTAAAACTGCAACAGGGAGAGTCCATTGGGGACTTCAGAGCACACAATAGCACCAAAGGCAACAGAAAGGAGGTCACTGCCAGAATTTGCTAAGCAGCTGATTCTGCTAAGCTGAAAGATATCAGTCATCTTCATCAAAGCCATTTCTTCCCACATTTGCTTTGCAGAATGAAGAAGGGTTTCCTTAATCACACTCGTTGTCTACACTCTAGAGTGTTGCTCACTTGGGGACATATGTCTACACTACTTAGTTGTTACAAGGATTAGCGGGGATCACATATGTAAACAGTGCTTTAGTGGGCACTCCATAATAATAGATATCATTATTGTCATCAGCATTTATTCATTCAACCAGGCTGGCATTCAATAAATATTGATTGACTGTGTGAATGCGTGAAACAAGTTCCTCAAAGCAGAGTGATCCTGTGAAAGCATGCAGACAATGGTGGCAGTTTTCAAGACAGGCTACATGCTATTATCTCTAACATTTACTTAAGGCTTTTCTATTTATGGAGCCCTTTCACATAACCTTGGTGGTTTTCATTTAAGTTGTAAACTGCTCCCATATCCAGCAGACCCAAGCCCCTTCCACTGACCTGTATTTCCCATAACTCCTATTTTCTCATGCACGTTTTAAACCTTATTGTTTACCTGTTTATTGCCTATCTGCAGCCAAATGGAATATAAGCACCACAAGAGCAAGGATCTTTGTTTTATTCCCTAACGTATTCCAAGTGCATAGAGGAGTGTTTAGCAAATAGTAGGTACTTAATAAACACTGATGGATTATATGAGTGAATGAAGGTTCTACAGCTCAGTGGTTAGGTGGAGATTACAGTTAGTCTCACAGGTTGGCAGCTATGGAGAAAATGATAAAGTGGGGTTGATGGTGGGGGACTACAAAATTAAAAACTGTGATGAGGCTTTGGATGGGCAGTCAAACTGGGAAGGAACTCCGCCCCTCCAACCACGCCCCAACACCCCCCCCCCGCCTTAGGCTACATTAGCTGAAATGCTTGTAGGGGTCTCTCCTTGAGAATGTGATTTCAAATTTCCATTCCTAATAAAAAACAACAATGAATCTCCACTTACAAATGGTATTTTGCAGTTTACAAATACAAGGTTTTTTCTTTCCTATCACTTGATTAACATAACTGTTTGAGAAGGCAATGGGCCCCCCTGAAGCAGATTTGCACCGACAGGCTCACAAGGAGAAGCCACTTGCCCATGGTGACACAGCTGGCATAGCACAGAGCCAGTACCAGAGCCTTGTCTCTGGTTTTCTGCTGCAACACCTTATAGTACGGGTACCTTGCCCTGCTTGTGCATAATAATAAGCAAGACATTTTCTTTTGGGGCTTAATATCCTAGAAATAGTGAAAAAGCCCCCAAATTTCTTCATTATAATGAGCAACTAATTTTTAAAGTCACTATAATGACCACACTCCTGTTTGAAAATTATCTATACATTGTCTATAAATTCTATGGAGTGGTAGGAGGCATTGCCGGCTCCTCATTGCACGAACAATAAAGCCAAGGTCCTCAACTTGGCCTTCTATGTCCTCCACAATTCAGCCCCAAAGTCCACCTTAGACAGCAGCACCTGATCTCACCATTTCCAAAAAACTCTTTGCACCAGCCTACCCATGTGCCATGAAGCTAGTTGCTTCTTTACCTGGGATCCTTACCTTCTAAGGCTCAGAAAGTACAGCTCACAACTAGAGCCCACCTCCTGCAAGAATCCACTCTGGATCAGCGCAGACAAAAAGACTCCCTTTCTTCTCTCCGTTCCCACAGCACCTATACCTTTGCAAATGCCTTGAGGCCTGATATATCTCAGGTAATAGACTGAGTTCCTGAGGAGCAGCAGCTGTCTTCCCTTACTGCCCCGGGCAAAGTAACTGATACAAAGGAGCACTTTGTAAGAGGAACTTTAGCCTGGCTCCTTGACTTAATACAAATATAAATGGCTGAGCAATCAATCATTCCTTTCCTACCAGAATGCAGGTTTCTTACTGTCATATCATAGATCTAATCTCTGCCTGAATCTGGACTATGCCTTCCTTTTTCAAATGTCCTGTGGCCCTCAAAAGTAAAGGGTGAAAAGCAACCACAAAAGCACATTAAGATAGAGCCTCCTTTCTCATTTACAGAACTCTCCCTCGGGACTACCCACCATAAGCGCCTGTTTGCAGAGAATACTACATATATTTTAAAAATTGAATTCAATCTCCCAAATCAAACAGAAATTATGTCAGGTGAAATATACTAAATCCCTATGAAATAGACTGGAGGAAAACCAAGTTATCTAGACTGAGGGACACTGAGCTAGCTGAAAAAACAAAAGATCATAATGAACATATGAATGAATGAACTAACAAAACAGAAAGGTTCTCTGCATGTTACAATCAGATCCAGGATCAGAACATGATTTTATTTTCTTTGTGGTGCTAGGGATTAAACCCAGGTTCTCACTCCTGTTAGGCAAGTGTTCTACTACTGCGCTACACCCCAGGTCTCTCTCTCTCCCTCCCTCTGTCTCTGTCTCTCTGTCTGTCTCTGTCTCTTTCTCTCTGTGTCTGTCTGTCTGTCTGTCTCTCTCTCATTGAGACAGAATCTCACTAAACTGCCCCTGCTAGCCTTAAATTTGTGATTCTTTTGCCTCAACCTCCACAGTAGCTGGGATTACAGGGATGTACTACCATACCTGGTGAGAAAGTGATTTTTGTTAGATCACACTTCAGCTGGTAAGAAACAACCAATTTAACAATCAAACAAGGAATGTCTATTAACTCCCAGACTACACATACTTATATATCAAGGGTTTTCACAAACATTATTTTACCCAGTATTCACAACCACCCTGACAGATACATTCAATGGCTGGAACAAATATTATAATACACAAATCTGACCAGGTCATTCTGCTTAAAGTTCTTTAAAGAAATGTAGTGACTTTGGGCCTAGGTTGAGAAAGCCTCTCTTCTGGAGCAGTATCTACCAAGCCAGTCAATAGTAGTAAAGACAATCATTCAAAGACTTTGGTGGTTGAGCAAAAGGCACACAACAAATTGACTTAAGTCACATGTGCATGATTTTGTACAGCAGGATACTGGGCATTCAAGCTAAGGGCTGTGTGCGCACGTGCGCACACACACACACACACACACACACACACAAGAGCTGCAGTTTAGGGTTCTGAAAACTAGGATTCATATACTTCAAATGATATATTAACTGGAATTTTGAACCCAGTTTCATCGGGGCTTGCTCATGACACTGAGCATTGATATAAAGGTGGAGGAGGAAAATGCTTCAGATGCCACATAGTACTACTGGAACTCTTCCTAGTTCTAATCTCCATTTCTGAATCCTTTTCTTTACCAACAAAGAATTCATGTTAATCCTTTAGAATTCTGAAATCTACCTCTCCATTATTAGAGCTAGAAATGTGAGGAAAGATCCAGGGTGGCAGCACAAGGTTCAAGAAGCTCTAATGCACATGGGTATCCACTATTATGCTCATTCTGGGATCCAAAACATTGGTGCCACTAATTATTGGCATCACCATAGGACTCTGCAAATTACAAGAAGGTACTGCTTTGGGTGCATCCCATCCCTTGGGTAGATGGCCTGGTGAATGAAGAATGCCTTTGTAACAATGAAAGTGATCTCCTTTCTCCAAACAAATACAAACCCAGGCCAAGTCACAAGGCTCAACAGGGGGAACGAGGAATCTGTGCGCCCCTCCTTCTCTCCACTACCTCCATGGATAAAATCAGTAGGATGGCCTAGGCACCAGCAAAAGAGTTGGGGAGGAGATATTAGCAGGTCTTCGACTACCTCCAGAAATTCTCAGAACGCTCACCTAGAATACAGTGCATGCAGCTGGTGCATCTAGAATACAGTGCATTTGGGCCTCTCTCTACTTCTAACCCCAGAAGCTTTCCTGGTGGGCCAGCCTGTTGCAGACTGACACATGTCCTCTTATGGAAAGGAGCTAAGCTCTTTCAGCTTGGTTCTGCTTCTACAGGGATCTGCTGTTAAAGCAGGAGCTAATGATTCTCACCAGTACAACTAGGAGACTGGCTGATATGGCTTGTGTTTGGATGCCCTGTCCCTCAAAGCCTCATGCAGTCATGGGGCAGGCTTCTAGAGTTTATGATGGATTCATGGTCCAATGTTGGGATTAAGGGTGTCAGTGCTACACCTGCCCTGGGTGGGAAAGAGGGCGGGTGTAGGGGAGGGAAAGAGGCTGTTGCTGCTCCTCTCTGTGCTCTTGCTGCTTTTGCTGTCTTCCTCCTCCATGAACTGTTGCGCTCTGCCATGTGCCACTCTGCCTTGGAGCCTACCAAGTATGGACTGAAACCACAAACTGTGAGCTAAAAAAACCTTTCCTTCCTTAATTTTGGACATCCGGTATTTTGTCCCAGTAATGAGAGAAAAGTAACCAAGACAATGACCATTTCTGAAGAATATCAAGGACCACTTCCTTTCCTTGGGCATACTTAGTACTAAAAATGCCAAGAGAAGGGAAGAATGAGAAGGCATTGTCAGTGAACTAGATGCTGGATCATCAGACACCTTTGCTATGACCTTCAGTGTGAGGCCCAGCTGTAGAGCTAATCAGCCAAATTCAAGATTCTTTTGATCTCTAAGAATAAAAGGAAATAAGCATCACTATGACAGATTAGTGAGCACTGAGAAGTTCACACTAGAGTATTTGTTTACCTACTTATGTCTCCTTCTGACTCAATGTCAACTTTAATGTTTCTAATTAGCACAGCTTAACACCTGAGGATCTTTCTCTTAGGCCTCCTTCAGAATGAACAACCTAGAAACCCAGTCTTTCGCTGTGCTTCCTGTGCTGTTTGTCACTGTTCACTAAGATATCTGGCTTTACTTAAATATAGGTAGAAATAATGACATGCTGTTTTGGGGGGGTTGATACAAGGTCTCACTATGTAGCCCATATGGGTCTTCAACTCTTGATGCTCTTGCAACAGGCTCCCAAGTGCTAGAATTACAGGCATATGCCACCATGCCAGGCATGATATATGTCTTAATATGATATATTCTTAATAACACTGTAGAATATGCAACCTGCTAATAAAGGCACTTATTGCCAAAGTTTAAACAAATTAGGATTTGGTAAAAAGCTGGACAAGGAATCAGGAAGGGTTCTTTCTGCTTTGACTTTACCAACAATAATACCAACCATTTTAGACAGGACACCTCGTGTTCTTTGTTGTTATTGATTTTTTTGTTTGTTTTGTTTTGGTACCGGGAATCAAACTCATGACCTTGTGCTTGCTAGGCAGGCGCTGTGTGGCTGAGCTATATCCCTGGCCTGACACCTAATGTTCTTGACCCTATTTCCTTATCTGGTAAAACATAAATAAATCAGCTCCCATTTATGTTACAGTTATAAGATTGCTTTGGTGATAATGATGATGACCAGTTACTGAGTCCTATGAGCATGTAACACACACTAAGTTCAGTACTTTACTTACATAATGTCATTTATTTCCTACGATTACTTCAAGGTGTATAATCAATTCCCTTTTTTTTTTCTTTTTTTTCTTTTTTTTACTGCTAAGTATCTAACCCAGGACTTTATATGTACATGCTAGGAAGTGCTCTACCACTGAGCTACATCTCCAGAGCTGTTTAAAATTTTTATTTTGAGACAGGAGAATTGTCCAGGCTGATCTTGAACTTACAATTCTGCCTTAGGCTCTAAAGTGTCCGGATTGAAGGGTCTGTGTCCCCACAACTGGCACAATTTTCTTCGTAGATGAGGGTGAAGCTCAGAAAATTCAAGTAACTTCTATTATGTAGCAGCCACAGGAGTCCAACCTAGATTTGAGCTCATAATCATTCCTCTGTGCTTCATTTTTATCCATCCAAGCCCTACCTATACTTTCAATAACAATTTTAATGAAGAGTGAAAGTTTCATGCTAGCTCTCTTTCTTCAAATGCAATGGCACAGACAAACCATATAGTTGTTCTTAATCTGAACTAAAGTCTCTCTTACTTATTTAAAAATGATTTTTGTAATACTCTAAGTCTTTTTAGAAGCCACTGTGAGGAATAAGACTTTAATCTCTGCCAGTGATTAGTACCACTTTTTTTTTCATTCCACTTGGTCAATTGTGCCTATTTCTGAGGCCCAAGAGAAAATATACAAGCTATCAGATTTGAATAAGATTTCTTTCCTAATTCAGCAGAACTTCTGATGCAATTTGGAGCATAAAACAACTATATAAATAAACAAACAAAAATCTTTCTCTTGAGTTCTGAAAAAAATTCAACTTTACATTTTAAGCAAAATTAAAGTGCATAAGATCTGTATAACATTAATTGTATGTTTTTATCTGCAGGCATGTCTCTAGTATAAAGATATTTTATGTCAGAATTGAACACAAGAACCCCCTCTATCATAAACAAAAACCACATCCTCTCAGTGACTACTTTCCAGAAAGCCTTCACAGAAACAATCTCAACTTACTATGCTGAATGGCAGAGAATTCAGTGTAGAGCTGGGGCCATAGAATGCTTGGTTCACTTTTTAATTCCATTCAAAAAGGATTCCTCAAATACTGTGATTCATTCTATTAACATCTGTGTTAGTCCTGTAAGGGGTAAGAAAAGTAAGACATGGTCTCATCTTTTCTGCACTAAAAAGGAATGTTTAATCGTATTTGAACCACAAGAAAGCTCAGTTGGAAAACAAGACAATTTTTTTAACAAGGTCTTGCTATGTTTATGTTGCCCCAGGCTGGCCTTGCACTCAAAGTGATCCTTAGGTCTCAGCCTTTGGAGAGCTGGAATTACAAACTGTATTGGTCAGCCTTCTTGTCACTTAGACATGATACCCAACATCCACAGTTTAAAGAAGAAGTTTAATTTGTTCACAGTTTTAGAGGATTTTCGGTCCAAGTGTGGCTGGCTTCAAGTCAGGAACATCATGGTAGAAAGGGACAGTGGAGCAAAGAGGCTTAGTCCATGGTAACCAGGAAGCAGAGAGAGGGAAGCCTGCCAGAGAGAAAGAAGGGGAGACACTAGACATAGGCCTCAAAACAACACCTCCATGACCTAGCCAGACACATCTAGAAGAGTACTCCATCAATCCCTAGGGCAGATTCCAAAGCCAATCAAGTTGACACCACCCTGACTGCTACATAGGCATCATCATCATGCCCAGCTTGAACAACAAAGACAATTCTCAATTGAGTGTGCTCTACACTAAGCAGACAGCCAGGCGCCTTCAGGTGTATCATCTTGAATCTCCATTCTAATCTGGTGAATAATACCTGACTATCCACCTCTTTCTGATGAGAAAATTGAAGTTCAGGGAGATTAATAAACATGCCCAAATCAAGGATATAGTAAGTGCTTCAATTCAAGTTCAAATTCAGGTTTATCCAGACCAACCCAAAGCCACCATGTTTGCTTTTCTGTAGCAGACTTCCCTGAAGTGAAAATGCATAATAAATAGTGAGTTTGTAGTAAGAGATAAATTAGGCTCCAAACCTTCACTCTCAGAGATTTTGCTGTAAGCTAGTGAAATGCCTCTTTAGAGAATAGCTGAGACTACAGCAGGCAGGACAGGCACCTAGGATACAAAATGTGAAGAAGCAGGGGCTGGGGATATAGTTCAGTGGAATAAGCTCCTGCCTAGCAAGCGCAGGGTCCTGAGTTCGATCCCCAGTACCACCAAAAAAAAAAAAAAAAGAAGCAAATTGCCAGCATCCATGGAAGAGCTCCTATTAAAATATTTGAAACAAATCCCCAGCAAATATCTGGCCATATTCTTGAGCAGGAGACCAGGAAATGTTTTAACATATTCAAACCCTAAGTCCTATCCTCTTAACAGTTAAAGTGCAATGAATTTCATTATATTGATAAGAAGATATTCTTATTTATCTCAGGGTTACATTTGCATGACCTTAGGTGTCTTACACTAACTGCCTTGGTAATCCCAGCCCTGATCTGAAGGCTTACCCTCTCCTTGCCACAACTTCGGCGTTTTAGGGCTGGATTTGGAGAAGAAAATTCACTGGCAACTAATGACGAATGATAATAAATACCCACAATATCACTTATTTGATTCCTTCCAAATGAACACAAGCTCTGCGATATATGAGATGAGACTCATCAAAATACAAGCTCTAAGTTTGGACAACTTTCAAGCTATGACTGGAGGCCACACATTGCTAACCTCCACTATCAAATCTCACCCAGGGAGAGATTTGCCCTCAGCTCCTATGGAACACTCTCTCCTTCCCTCAAAATAGACACCATCATATGCAGTAGACAGGAGGAACAGCCTTACCTTTGTATACCAATAACAACATATTCTCTATTCTCCCTATCATCAGACTAAAAGAATTTGATGCCGAGAAAGATTCCTTTCTTCCAGCTGCCAAGGAAATCAGGTATAGCAACTCTATACTCTTTGTCAAAATGCTTTTAGGAACTGTGTTCTGACATCCATTTGAACAAAGCAACAAAGAATCTAATGCTCAAAAGCAAAAAGCAAACAGACCAATTTCCTTGATATCAAAAATATGGCAGAAGCCATCAAATGGAAGCATACATCCTCAACAAGGAATATACTCTGAAAAAGGAGCTCTCTTAGTCCACTTTCCAACGCCATGATAAAATACCTGAGCAAAAACCACTTAAAGGGGGAAAAGATTTGTTTTGGCTCATGGTTTTAGAGATTTCAGCCCATGGTCACATGGTCGCATCACTTTGGACTTGTGGTGAGAATGGTACCAGAGCAAAGTTGCTCATTTCATGGTAGCCAGGAAGCAGACAGAAAGAGGAGGAATAGAGTCCCATTATCTCCTTGACTGTGTTCACTTGTTCATCAAATGACCTCACTTCTACTAATTAGGCTCCACCTCTTAAAGTTTCCAGCTCCTCCCACTAGCCCTATCCTGGGGACCAAGCCTCTAACATATGACCTTTCAGCCATTTAAGATCCAGGCCATAAGGAGAACAAAAGAAACATTATGTTAGCAACTTTTTTGTGGTTGTTCTTTAGAAATACATGGACTAGCCAGCCATCCTACGGGTTGTACTGTGTCCATTCCTTGTAAATTGGCCAGCTATCTCCTTTAAAGTTGTCTTAAAGGGTAATGAAAATGATACCCCGTAGGGACAAGTTCATGGTTACTGTGCTATTTTATTTAAATGACTTTATAGTTATGTAAAAATATCTCCTTATTTTGTGAATAAATTATCTTTATTGTATTTTAAAAACTGTTCTAAGTTATTTTCTTAGCACAATCATAAACACTAAAAACCCAAAATAATTCTACTGGATTGCGCTACTGTTTAGCTCTTCAGGGAATATACATAAATGATTTACAAAGATTAAATAGGTAAGTATTTTATTTCAAAGGAAGTAAAGGCTTTTCAACCCGTAACTCTAATTTGATGTTTCTAGTCATACATTAAAAGGCTTGGTAAGACTCATTGGTATTATTACTGAATATTTTTCACATATTATCACCTTATGTGTGCTGAAAGGTTTTATTTTGTAACACCTCACTCAAACAGGATTTTTTTCCTTGCAGGGAAGATAATATCACCAAAGTGGTGAAGAAAATATTTTTAAATGAAATTATGTCTAATGACACCAAACCAATGGAGCTAGCAAATTTCAAAGTTGGTCTTTTCAAAATACAAAGATGCATATACCACAGTGTAAAAGGCACAGAAAAATTATCTAGAGATGGATTGAGCTCTGTGAACAATTAGAAACAATACTGAAAGCTGCTCATTTATGGCCCTCCCCGTCATCGCCTCATAGGGGCCTTTCAGTGATAGACTAAAAAATATAGAAAAAAAAAAAAACACAGAGTTTTCAATATGGTTTTTCTTTGAGAAACAATAAAAACATTAAACTTTATACCTTTAAGTGTCTGTGCACCGAATGGTAGCCCTTTCACGGGAGTCCAGCTTGGGTTTTGTCTGGATGGGGACTAGGGAGGAAGTCTGTGAATACCCCCAGAGTCATTTAAAATATATAGTATTAGCTAATTGATGAGAGGACTAAAAACAATAGTAAGGAGGCAGCCTGGCTGTGAGCCAGGAGCAAGGCTTTATGGTGAAAGCGAGTTTACATTAGAGGCCTGTTTTTCCCCTTTCCTTATATGAAATGAACAGCTGTAATTGAAAAGCAAGGAGCTCTATGGTTTATAGAAATAGGTGTTGTGAAGAGCCTTGGCCGTCTAATTTTCTTCCTATTGCAGGGCAGGCTTCCATTGTCTGTTTTTTAGAGCTAATTTCTTTTCTGATCAAAAGGCCCACGTCGTTGAAAAGGTAGTAATGACTATTCATTTGGCTGAAGCCTCCATTCTCCAGACTGCAAGCTTTATTTAGAAATGGCTATTTCTTTCTAAAAGGAAAAGTTCATTTATGTCCTCTGTAATGTCAATTAAAGTAGAATATATTTTAATTATTTATCCTGAGGAGAAACCTTTTAGGAACTTAATTTAGTATGCCTATGCTATGCAGACACTACAATATGTGAATGTGGAATGATATCTGGGCACATGGGTTTTATTTTATTTTACCACTAATGAATAGTTTATTTGCAACTAATTAACAAGTTAAATCGGTACAATTAGTGTCGGATTTCTTTAATAATATAACTCATAAAAGGATAGCCATTGGAACTAGAAAATAAGGTTGGTTGTTGGCTTTGTAAAGAAACCATTCCACAAAAGGGGCAGTTTTGTCCCATTAGAAGGGGTTATCGGGACGTTCATCCCGTTGCTTTTTCAAATGAAAGTTAGGCTGGGTTGCGGAGGAAGTATGTTAAATAAATAAATAAATAAAAATGAGACCGTGTTAATTAAACAAACATCACATTAGCAAAGCCGCTAGGTCCTAACCTGGTGACGCTTTCCGAAGAAATGGAACTGAGGTGACAGCGGCCTAGACACCAACATGCCAGCGTGGCTAGGCCTCTTACAGACCTCTGTTGCGACTTCTGGCTGTCGTCCTGCGAGGAAGCGAGTCGGCCCGAGGATAACAGCCTCCGTGTCTGGCAAGAGCAGCCAGTCAGCTGTGCCCAGAGCTCGTCTTTCACCCGGGCCTGATTCTCCGTGGCGAGCAGCGAGCGGTCCGGGAGCTCCGCACACACGGTCACCCAGTTCGCGGCGCGGGGGATGCGCTACAGCCAGGGCTCCAGGCACGCGGGTGCCCCTCCGTCAGCCCCTTGGCTGGCCCGGCTCCGCGCTGCCGCGGAAAGCGCGCGCGGGAGGGGATGAGCGTGGCCCCTGCGGCCCCGGGCGCAGCAGCCGGGATCAGGCCCGGCCCTCGAAGACCACAGTGCTCTGCCCACCGGGTCAGGTTGTCAGATGCTGGGAGTGCCAAGTGAAATCTCCTAGGTTCACAGTCCCAGTCCTCCTGAGGCTCTCCCAGGCTGCCTCCACTTTCTGATGCGGAGCAGGCAAAAGGCAAGGTCTCCAACTGGAACTTGGAGCGCGGCTTAGTTACACAGTAGGTTACCACAGAAGTTTAGCGTAATAAAGATAAATGACAGCAGAGAAGGAAGAGGACATTGAAATTCTATGCATCGAATTCCAAGGCTCTCCACTTTCTTAGAAAATGGAAAAGATAAATACAAAGCAAGAGAGCAAGCAAGCAAGCAAGAAAGTGAGAGCTGGATGCTGACCAGAGATTTTGCATTTTCTACAGCATGCTTTACCCCCTACCCCCAGCCAACATCCTGCGCCCTCCCTGCCCCTGCGGCTGGGGCAAATGTCCTGCTTGGCACCCCGCAGGTGCCTCGCCGGCATTCATCGAGTTTCCAGGCACCCTTCTAGGGGAGGGTTGTCAGGCCTGGTGGCCACGTGCTCTTCCCTATACGAAAACCTGTGTGAAATTGAGAAGCCATGGAGTAACTCAATATAATGCAGTGACAACAATTTTAAGGTCGTTTTCTGAACCCCAACCTCCTGTAGGTCGTCTGGCTTGGCCCTATAGGTTGGCTGGTTTGGGTGGCAGTAGAGAAAGAGAGAGTCCGCCAGCAGGAGGAGGCCTAGCGGCAGGGTGCCGGTTCCGGAGGCTGCTGCCAAGTGGTGCAGGTTTGGGGGTCTGAGCGCTTGAAGAAAGTTATGGGCTTGGACGGAAATGTGGGCAGGGAGACAAACGGGATGACACTGGTGGCTAGGAAGGCCCTCTGGAAATGGGACCTAGATCCTGGGTAGAGCCTTCCTTCCTCCGGGGAGGGGGCAGTGTTCTGGTGATGAAGTTGGTGGCGCACTTTAAGTCAATGTGGTCAAATTCCTGTCAGTTGCGAGCCTGAATGGAAGAGAGAGCTGGTGATGAGTATCTTAACAGCCTATAGGCGGAAGCGGTCTCTATAACTGTGCGCAAAGGTGTGGGCCAGGGGGACTCCAGTGTATTTGCGAAGCATGGCTTAGCTAACCAAGTGAATCAAACTCAGAAACTCGCTATTTAAAATACCCCAACCCTCCCCCAAATGAGCTGCACCAGAGCTGCTAGCCACATCCCTTCCCCCACACCACTCTCTCTTCTCTGAAGATTGAATCCAGGGCCTTTGCACTAAGCTACACCCCCAGTCCCATTTAAATTTTTAAATTTCAAGACAAGGCTAAGGTTCAATGTTCACTGGCTGGGCTTGAACTCATAATCTTTCTGCTTCAGCCTACTACAGTGCTCTTTGACCTTTCAAAACGGATTTAACCTGTTTATTGTTTACAGACTTACAAGACCAACCTAGGGCCTTCTGCTCCTGATGAACCTATAAGAAAAGTGGTTTCCTTCGGAGGCTGGGGGAAGGTGCTTCAGGATGGCAGGGTGGAAAGTGAGTGGGATTTCTAAAGAATACTCTAACAATTGGAAGGTTCTCTCTTTTCCACCCCGTGGTCATAATAATGACCTGTCCAACTTTACAAAAGATGGTTCTACAATAGACCCTAGACCCGTGCTTCTGATATCTTGCTCAAGGCCCTCAATGTGGCATAAATACACAATCTTCGGTAAACTTTTAAACAGTCAAAGTGTGTTCTCAAGGAAGAAATAAGAATGACTGCCTTTGGAACCAGAAGCTTTTTTTTTTTTTTTTTTTTTTGCCTGCTAGAAAGCAGAGGGATTCTGATAAACGCTCTTGGATTTCTCGAAGGTGGCCCCTGTGAGGAGGCTAGAAGGCAGTTAAGAAACAGAAAGGGGAACAGTGGGCTTGCTGGAGGGCCACCCTTGCGTACCTCAGCTGGCCTAGGCAAACTCCAATACTGCCCATTTTCCAGACTCCCCCAGGGGGTACCTACACAATCTGCCTCTCACCACCCCGCATGCGGAAGGCAGGTCTGCTAGAAGATTGGGTCCTAACCCAGCTGGGAACCCTAAAAATGTTCTCTCACGAGCTATTCACATGAAAGAGAATCAGCACAGAAAAGCCCCCCTCAGTAGTCAAGAGGCATACTCGCTAAGGCACACTTCTGCTGGTATGAGGCCGTTAGAACACCCTTGGGTTTCCGCCAAGGTTTACGGGCTGGGAGCGAGGCAGAACAGGTGCCCTCGGTACCCAGAGTCGCCGGGACCAGTCATGCTAGAGCCTGGATGCCCGTAGTTTGGGGATAACCCGCCCTACAAGGCGAGGCACACGCCCCTCTGCGCGCAGTCAAGCCTGCTGTCTTGCTAGGATATGGGGTGACCTGGAAGCCAGGAGGGTGAGAAAGGGGGGAGACTTTGGGTGAAGTTTCCAACTGAAGCCAACAAACGGCGCTATTGTCGCGCCCTGCGTACTGG
>PVLD010032960.1:0-14125 GCA_004027595.1 Dinomys branickii
ATACTCCATTATATTAAAAAAAACACACATCTTTTTTAACCATTAATTGGTTGACGGGCATTTGGGTTGCTTTCAAGATTTAACTATTTCAATCTGTACTGTGATAAATATGGATGAACATATATCAGTGTGGTCTGATGCTTTTAAATTTTCTAGGAAGATACCAAGAAGGGGAATAACTATGTCAAGTGGGGCCACTGATCCTAGTTTATGAGGACTCTCCACAATGATTTCATAGTTGTTGCACCAGCCTATACTCCCACCATAGCCCTGCCAGCATTAGTTATTAGTTGCTTTTTGGTTTGTGGTTTGTAATAGCCATTCTTTCTGGAATGAGATTAAATCTTAGCATAGCTTTCTCAAATGACCAGTGATGTTCAATGTTTTTTTCATATATTTATTTGTTGCTTGCACTTTTTCTTCTGAGAAATGTCTCTGCATTTCACATACCCGTTTTTGGACTGAGTCTCTGAATTTGGAGGTTCTGACTTTTTTTCACTTCACATGTTCTAGATATTAGTGTTTTGTCTGAAAAATAGCATAATTTTTCCCTCTCTGTGAGTTCTTGGTGATTTCTTTTACTGAGCAAAATCGTTTTAATAAGATGAGATTCTAGGTTTTAATTCTTTTTGATAGTTCCTGTACAATTGAGGTTTTGTTCTTAAAGTCTTTACATACGCTAACATCTTCCAGAGTTGTACCTATTCTATCTTCCAGCAGATTTAGTGTTTATGTTTTAATATTTAGATGCTTGACCCACTTTGATTTTAGTTTATTGCATAGTTATAGAAATGGGTCTAGTTTTAGTCTTTGACATGTAGAAAGCCAATTTTTCTACCACCATTTATTAAAAAGATTATCTTTCTTCCAGTGAATGTGTTTAGCTTCTTTGTCAAAGATCAGGTGACTGAGTACTTCTGGAGTTGTTTCTCTGTTCTAGTCCATTCCACTAACCCTCTGGTCTACTCTTTTGCCAGTATCATGTTGTATTTATTACAATAACTCCTAGAATTTCAAGTCAGAGATTATGAAATCCCTTGCCTTACCTTTGTTGACTAGAATTGTTTTCTGTACAATTGAGGATACCTTTTGTTTACAAATGAATTTTAGAATTGTTTTGTTTAGTTTTGTGAGGTATGTTAGCGGTATTTTGATTTGGATTGCATTATATCTGTTTAGGAATATCAGGAGTATGGCCATTTTCACTATGTTGATTCTTACCACCCAAGAAGGGTAGTAGGCATGCTCTAGTTTTCAATGTAAAGGTGTTTTACTTCCTTTATAAGACTGATTCATAAGTATTTCATTTTTATTTGATGCTATTATGAGGAGTGTTGATTCACTAATTTCTCAGTGAGTTTATTATTTGTTTATAGGGATGTTATTGATATTTGAGTGATGACTTTCTATGTGGTTACTCTATGGAAATTATTCAATCTAAAAGTCTTTTGGTGAAGTTTTGGGATCTTCTGTGTAAAGTATAATGTCATCTATGAATCATGATAATTTATATTCTTTCTTATCATTATTCCTTTTATTTCTTTCTCAGGTCTAATTGCTTGGCCAGTGCTTCCAGAATTATATTGAATAGCAATGGTGCTAGCGAATATCCTTGCTTGCTTCCTAGCTTTCTTAGATTGAAAGCTTTCAGTTTCTGTTCATTTGGAATGATGTTGGCAGTTGGTCTCTCATAGGTGGCTTTTATCTGATTGAGATAAAGACCATCTATTGCAATTTTCTGTAGGGTTTTTACCATGAATCAAAGTTGGACATTATCAAATGCTCTTTTTGGACCTATTGAGATGATCATGTGATTTTGTTTTTTGCTCTGTTGATGTGGCAAATTACATTTAACAATTGCATATATAGAACCATCCCTGCAACCCTGGAATTAATGCTACTTGGTCATGGTGTATAATCTTCTTGACGATTTATTGCATTCTGTTTTCTAGTATTTTATTGAGTAATTTTGCATCTATGTTCATTAGGGAGATTGGCCTATAGCTCTTTTTTGCTTGGATCCTTCAATTTCTATTTCATTTAAAGTGTGTGAGAATTAATGGCACTAAATCCTCTCCAAATTTCTTTTAGAACTCAGTTACATATCCATCAGGACCTGGACTTTTCTTTGTTGGTAGGTTTTTAATTACATCTTCAATTTTATTGGCTGATATTGGGTTATGTAGCGCTTTTATATATTCTGGATTCAGCTTTAGTAGTTCACATATATCCAGGAATCTGTCCATTTCATCTGTGTTTTTATTTTATTAGAATAAAGTTTCTCAAAGTAGGTATTATCTGGATTTCTGGAGGGCCTATTGTAATTTCACCCTTTTCTTTCCTAATTGCATGAATTTGAGTCTTTGCTTCTTTGATAAGGTTGGCTAATGGTTAATCAATTTTATTTAATCACTTAAAGAATCAACTCTTTGATTGATTGATTCTTTGTATTGCTTCCTTAGTCTTGGTTGCATTAATTTCTGTTTTGATCCTTATGATTTCTTCCTTCATACTAGCTTTGGGCT
This sequence comes from Dinomys branickii, assembly GCA_004027595.1. Lineage (NCBI taxonomy): Eukaryota > Metazoa > Chordata > Mammalia > Rodentia > Dinomyidae > Dinomys > Dinomys branickii. The sequence goes on from PVLD010032960.1 coordinate 2,526, forward strand.
TGACATCTTTATTTTTTAAAGAATTTTGAGATTTAACAATAGGCTGTTTTTCCGAGCTTGTTATGTCTTCCTGATATGTGTATTCACTACTATAAATTTCTCTCCTAAGTGTGCTTTCAGAATATCCCATAAGTTGCAACATGTTGTATTGACATTTTTATTTAGTTGTAAATAATGTTTAATTTGTTCTTTAATTTCATCTTTGACCCACTTGTGGTTCAGGAGGGTGTTATTTAATTTCCAAATATTTAAAGACGTTTTGTGGTTTATTTTGCCACAAAAAGATTGACTTTTAATATCGTTGCCTATGATCAGATAATATGCATGGGATAATTTCAGTTCCTTTGCATTTGCTTGAACATAATCTATGGGCTAGTATGTGGTGTATTTTGGAGAACTTCACATGTGCAGCTGAAAAGAATGCTTACTCTGATGTTGTGTGGGTTTGGGGGTTATTTTGCAAGGGGAACAATACATTATATGATTATTTATAATAGTCGCCCAAAGAATGATATACAAATAGTGCAGGAAATCTGTCTACACCAAGACCAAGGAATCCAGCTGAGGGCCTGGATGCATGGAAATGTCCTACATGAGTCCAGCTGAATACCTAGAGCTCTTAACAATGCTTCACACGAATCCAACTGGAGGCCCAGAACCCATGATAATGTCTCATGCAGGCCTATTTCAAGATCGGTTCTGAGAAGGCCCAAAGGTAAGTGGTGGAATCTAGGAAGTCTATACCAGCAGGATGAAGGATCTGTGCTAGCAGGCTGAGGGATTTGTACTGGGGCCCGAAATTGATGCTCAGAAGACCCAGAGCCCCCCTGAAAGGTACCTGGCCATCCTCAGCAACAGTGAGGTCCCGACCTCCTTTGATGATCAAGATGGCCACATTCCCATCAGGGAAGACAATGCAGCAAGCTTCTCCTGGAGACCAGCAGTGCACCATTTTCCCCTCCGGAGCCAAGAAGTGATGCTCAAAGTGAGGACCAGAGCTCCCCAAAGTGAACCAAAGCCATTCTCAGTGCCAACGAGGTCCCGAGCTCCTCGGAGGATGAAAACAGTCAAATTCATCAGGAAAGCCAGCATGACGAGCTCCTCCAACAGAACCAACAGTTTCCACCAGCTCCAACAGCCTTTCTCCACTCCCAACAGCCATAACTTCTCCTTCTCCAGTTCTGCCTCTTACACTGCTGGCAACAATCCCCAGGTGGGCCTCCCACACCCAGCACCACGCTTACTCAGTTCAGCTGGGGGTTATAAGTTGACCACTAGTTATCAGTCTACTACAGATGTTGTGGGATAGAACACTCTGTAGGCATCTATTAAGTCCATTTATTCACAGATTTGATTCAGTTCTGATATTTCGTTATTGATTTTTATAGTTGGTCTATCTATTTGTGAATGGGGTGTTAAGGGCCCCCATTGCAACTGTGTTACCGCTTATTTGATTTTTTCATGGATATTAATATTTATTTTATTAATATTTTAGATGAGTGCTCCTGCATTTAATGCATATATAATTGTGATTGTAATCTGTTCTTCTTGGAATTTTCCCTTAACAAGAATGTAATGACCTTCTTTATCTCTTTTGATCTGTCATGGGTTGAAGTCCACATTCTCTGCAAGTAGAAGAGCTACCTGTGCTCTATTCTGAATTTCTGTACCATGGAATATTGTTTTCCTTCCTTTGACTTTCAGTCTATACATTTCATTTTGAGGTAAATATAAGTGTGTTTCTTACATGCAACATTTTGTTGGTTCTTGATCCTTCATCCATTCTGTCAGTTTATTTATCTGATTGGTGAGTTGAGACCGTTTGCATTGATGCTTATAACTGACATGTATTGATTTTGTCATATTATCATCTGCTGTTGGTTCCTTGTCTTTCCATTCTATTTAATTGCTTTCCGTGCACAATGGCTTCCTCCTATTGGTGGCATAATTCAGGCTTGTGTGCTCACCAAAGGCTTGTGTGCATCTGCATGCCTGTGACTAGCCTATCCTTGGTCTCTGGATTCTTGTTGATTTGCCGGGCAAAGGCATGTGCCCTGAAGCAGTTTTGAAAGTCTTCATGACTGTCATTGTAATGTTTGGCCAAAAACTTGGTTTAATGCAGCTGCTGAGTGCCACCAAAGGTAGGCAGGTTTATATAAATAATTCTGTTTTGATCAGTGTTATTCATCATGAGACTTGGGGCTTTTCCCCAAAGTCAAAATGACCATGAAAGTTAAATGTTTAAAGTTTAACTTGTGACCACAATGCTAAAGGAAATGAATCAGACACATGATTTTAAACATCACATGATTTCTCTTATATGAGAAGTGCAAAATATAAAAAAGGGCAAATTGAGATAATAGGAAGCAAGGAAATATTTTTCAAATGGAAAGTGGATCAAGAGATGGAGGGGAGGAGAGGGAAGTAAGGGAAATGGGTTAAAAAGAGAGAATTGGATAAAAAGTGGAAATAGAGCTTTTGCAAATGGGAAAGGGAGCAGAAGTTGGAGGGAGCAGAGGGGAATGGGAGAAGAAAGGGATAAGAGAGGAATAAGACATTATGTACGTGCACACACTCCCCACATGAATGTCATCATCATGTACTGCAAATATGTACTAATAAAATTTTTAAAATACTTGATTAAAAAGTTTTAAATTGACTCAGTACATTGAGGCAGCCAAGGGATCATCATCATAATAATAATAATAATAAACTCAATAAGGTCTTTCAGCATGGCTTCAGAATTTGGCCATAAATGATTAGATGAGTGTGCATGAAATGAGGAAGAATATTTTGACAGGAAGTAAGGGTAATGTGTCTTTTGCTATAATTTTTTTAAAAATATTTAAATGTTCACTCCAGCTCCTAATCATACCTAGTGCAGTGTTCTCTCCATCTGCACTCTTCCTTTCTACTTTGCCTGTGAGATTCGCATTAAACATCTTCAATTCAGCTTTGGTAGTACTTTTTATGTAAACATATATTTTCAATGCTAGAACACCTTATGAAGAGATTATTGTCTGTCCCTTTCAGGATTTTAGCTTTATTTTATACATATGTGTATTAAGACCAATAAACTATTGCATTAGAATTGCTAATGTACGTGCCTGTTTTCCTCACTTGTTTCTTTACTTTAGAAGAGCTTTGTTTCTCTGATGGTTACCAAATTAGTCGCTCTGAGGTGAGATGGTTTAAATGCTTAGAAGAATAATAGGAATATTTGAAACGTCCTCATTATACACTGATTTACAGATATTCGAGAGCTTCTGTGCTTTTATAATCTCATTTTGTTGTCATAAAAACTCCAAGTACCACTATTATTCTCATTTTTATTAGAACAGAAAGGATCTCTATTACAAGCATAATTTTCTTTATCAAATTAAAAAAAATAAAATTATACTTCTGTTCACAATTTATGAAGCTGAAACAGGAAAAAATAGCTCTCCTGAGGCTGTAGAGTTTATTCTTCACAGAGACAAGACTTTCAAATAAGACCCACTACTCATCTCATTCAGTTATATAATAATGATAAGCTTTGGGATTTAATGACAATTAATACACAGTGCTGGGATTACAGTCGTGTGCCATCTTGCCTGGCTAATGTTATATTTTGAATACTCATTTCCAATTTCTCACAACTAGATTGGCAGATTCTGGGAGACAGAGTACCTTCTTCAAATTATTGCTGTAGTTTAAAATACTTTTCCTAAACCCAATACAACCTCTGAGATAGGAGGTTTGAGACCAGCCAAAAAAGTCCAATATATATAGGGAGACCTAGTCACAAAACTCCAATATATATAGTTTAATGTGAATACACCTACAATAGGATTTTTATACTTTCTTTTATACAGTGACCGTGGCATAAGTGATATGAAGTTTCTAGATCGTTAGAATGTTTTTTAAAAAATTATACCTTGTATTATTTAAACATGTCTAGCTTGTTTGATTGATTTAATGGTTTAGGAGAATACAAATAGCTGTCTGAATAATGAGGCCAGGGTAGCAACGATGCTGCCTTCAGAAGCCACATCCGGATCATGTGAACAGTAATGGTGAAGCAATAGCACTAGTTGGAGCTACTATATTATGACAGAAGCGGAGAAGCCCTCGGTATTTTGTAATAAACTCTAGATTTCAAATTACTGCCCTGCTACTCACAAGCTGTGCACTTTGATACCGTTCTCTCCTCTCTTCTGAAGATGTTTGGGGCCATATTTTAGTAGTGATAAGATATAGTGTTATGCAGAATAATTATGATGCTTCGTATTTGAAGAGCATGAACTTATTATTTATTTATTTTTTTTAGTACCGAGAATCAAACTCATGACCTCAGACTTGCCAGGCAAGCGCTTATACTACTGAGCTGCATTGCCAGCTGAGTATTAACATTTTTTAGAATATTTGTACAGATATCTTTGGAAACACTGTCTCCTACTTGCATCAAAAGACATCAAAATAACAATATCAATACCACGTTAAACTTTGGAAGTGTTGGTGTTGAGCAAAGGAGAGATTGTCTTCATATTTTATTGAAATATTTTTGCTAATTTTTGGTTCTGTTTTTCACTGGCTTAGAGAGTAAGGTATAAGTATAATAGATCTCAGTGAGGAATTTTCACATTTCACTGGTAAATCAAAATATTTAACATAAGAAAAATGTAATAAAAATCCATATAGATTAAAATGGTTGACTTCATTAAGAATGACGTTTTGGAACTTATTTACTCTTTCATTTTTTTACACTACTTAGACAAAAGAAGGTTTACACATGGGAGTCTGACTTATTCCACTTATGAGTATGGTTTCAAGTTGTTATCTATTTACCTATAAAAGCCTCAAGTTTACGGACAATAGATTTTGTGAAAGGGGAAGAAACTGATCAAAAGGAAAGAACTAGGATGAGACAAAGGAGAAAATAAGGGGGAAACAAATACATATAAAGATAATTATTCCACTAATTTCTCTGAGTTCATTGAAAAGAACGGCTTGTGTGTATACTGCTTTATTGATCTTTCATGCCTGTATCTTATAATCTGAGCACCCACTTTCAGGATAACAATATGCAGTATATTCATAATTGTTAATCTCTAATTGTCTTGTTTTGAAATTATATATCATGGTTTTTATGTTTTTTTCTCCTTAAAATAAAAATTAATGTGTTGCTGAAAATGATAAGTAATATACTTTTTGTCTCAAATGGGAGTAAACCTGAAATTCAATAGTAGTAAATTGCAAATTATTGTAATGTTGCTACAGAGTGAGTGACAGGAATCCATTTCCCAATTTTGTTTAGCATTTTTCTCTGAGAAAAAGGTTGTATTTGGTTTAGGAAAAGTATTTTTAAACTATAGTAAATGATCTATAGGCCATTTTGCCTTTTCATTTCATGTGTATTGCATCATATGTGTTATGGTTGTTTGAGACAGGATCTTGCTATTAGTTCAGGCTGGCCTTGAACTGATGGCAATTCTCCTACCTCAGGCTCCCAAGTGTTGGGATTACAGGCATGCACCACCATGCCCAACTAAGTAATATTAAATTTTCCAATAGTCTTATTCTTAGCAGAATTTTGAATAAAAATTGATAACATGTTGTGAATTTAAGCCTCTAACATATATATATTCAAAATATGAGTCTGTGATCATTAAAAAACCCTACAGGCTGGATTTTTATTTAAATCTGGCATTTAACATAACCACTTGTTGCTGACATTTGGTAACAAAATTTAAACTCTACGTTGAATGAAAAATTACACCCCCAAAACACTGTAAAAATCCTTTCGCTAATATAAGGTATAGTTGATATTCAATATATTTCTTTTAAATAGAAAATTTCTTTTAAAAAATTTGATATGGTAAGCACTTATTTTTATATCATTTCAGATTATTGTTACAATTAGGCATCCATAATGATCACATTCATTATGTGGAATTTGGATCTGTACATGATATACCTTGGTTCCTCTTTTCTCCCATTGCAGTCTTTTCCTTTTGGATCCCTTTCCCCTCCATGTTTACAAAGCAAATTGCATATTTCTAATATATTTTCATTTTTAAAACTTTTTGTACTGGGAATTGAACTCACATCTTCGCACTTGCCAGGCAGGAGCTATGCCACTGAGCTATATCCCAGGCCTATATTTTTATTTTTAAAAGAAAGCCTTAAGCATTTTTGGAAATTTGAATTTATTCTACACTTAAATTATCCCTATTTTATTAAATTTCAAATATACAGGACAATAGTAGTTATGAAATAAATATCCAAGCATTGTCACCTAGATTCTATGATTAGCATTTAACATGGTTGCTTATAAGATTTATTTATCCATCCATCTACCCAACCATCAATCTATTTTATTTTAATTAATGTCAAAGAAAATTACAGTGGCCAGGGATATAGCTCAGTGGCACAAGCACCTGCCTGGCAAGCATGAGGTCCTGAGTTTGACCCCTGTACAAAAAAACAAACAAGACAAAAATGTAAATAGCAGATAGCAGAAAATTTTGAACTGTACACATTAAATTTTAATTCCTGGTGCTCTTCCATAAAAGCAAAATCTCTTTTGCCTGCACAAAGATTTTTGTTTGATTTCTATTGGGTAAATAGGAGGTTTGCATTCTAAACCAGGCTTAGCAAACTACAGAGCATGTTTAAAATCTAGTGTAATTTTCAAATTACCAACTAAATTTCCATTGGAACATAATTATATATATATTTTGCCAATATTTATTACTACTTTTGGCTCTGCAGCAGCATAATTTTATAGCTGCGACAAATCTTGTAGCCTAGCAAGTGTGAGGTCTTGGATCCTATCAGCAGCAACACACACACACACACACACACACACACACACACACACGCATGCTAGAATTCTTATTTTTATTTTTGTCATCTTTCATATATTATGAAAGTGTTTTCAGAACTTCTTACATTTGTAGAAGGAAACAGCAGAGAAATAATATTATAGTGGAAGAGAAACTGTATTTCCTACACGTCATTTGTTAACTATATTACTTGATAGTTTTAGAAAAACTCAGGATTTCGCTTTGCAACATGATAATATATCTAAATGTACCTAAGAGTATTTTTCTATCTTTGCTATTCATCTTTATATCCTTGACTTCATGAAATTGAATAAAATTGGAAGAAAGTTTGAATTAGATGTGAAATATCTGAATATTTTGCTGAATAACATAATGAGAAGTTATCCAAGTTGGCCTGTATCTCCCACTAATTATAACTAAATGACTTGGACAGATAAAACTACCACTTAATTCATCTGAAACTGTAAGAAATGAATACTGATTGAGGGCCAAAATAAAAACTTCATTAATAGCCCATAATAGAAATTAATATATATTTCCTTTATTTTTGGTCTTTTAGACAAATAGAGCGATACATTGTGTGCTGACAGCAAAAATAAGAGAACAATAGCATGGCCTCTTTGTTTGTGAAAGAGTGTGGGGGTAATATTCATTTTGATTTTCTCTTTCCCATTCAGCACTGCCTTCTGGACAGGTTGGGTCATGATACTACACCGGTGATTTGGCCACAGCAGGAATACCAAAAACCCTCAGAGAATTATTTCTTTGGACAGAGAAAAAGAATAGGCCTCTGTGTCCAAAGATTGTGGAGACAATAGTTGTTTTTTCTTTGTCTTTTCTCCCATTATTTTGCTGTGAAAGAAAATTCAGCTACATAGAATTAATCTGAGAGTGTAGAAGAAATCTGAGAGACTTCTTTTCCAGTCAGAGGAGTCAATAAATGGGAATTTGTGTGAGTGATATTACAGGCAGCAGAGACCTGTATGCATCTTTTAAAACTGTGCATAAAAATAGCATGAATTCCAAGCGGACTCTTAAGCAGTTAATTAAGAAAGCAGAATATAGAAAGCAGAATGTAAGAAGTAGAGAAAAGGACTCAGGAAATTTACCAAGTGAGCCAGTGCTCATATACTACACCCGCGTCTGAGAGCATATGTGGTAGTCAGACTCAAATTTATCACAAAACTTTGAAAATTTGCATGACACTGGATTCACTGTGTACAGAAGGTGAGGCAGGACTGAAACTACGGGGCTGATTCCCAAGTAGCACAAACAAACATAAAATAAATATTCAATGATTGAAAAAAATGGTGAATGCTTAGCTTTAGAAAAAAATTGGGGATGGGGACATAGCTCATCAACACAAACACCTGCTTGCGAGAGTGAGGACTTGAGTTCAATTTCCAGTACCATAAAAGAAGAAAAAATTTATAGTAAACAATATATGGCCAATAATCCCCTTCAAAATTCTCTCCTTTGATTTGAGTACACTTATGCCATCATTATCACCACTTTGGAAAGCAGTTTTGAAAGTCTTTTTTTTTAAATGCAAGGTCTGGCTATGTAGTTTAGACTGACCTTGAAATTTCTATGTAGCTCAGTTGGCCTCGAACTTGCGGCAATCATCCTGCCTCAGCCTCCCAAGTGCTAGGATTACTGAGTGCCTTGTGTTGTGCTGTTTTGCCTGTGTTGATCAGCTCAAAACATTTACCTTTCATGATAATTTTGACATCATGCAACAGTCAGAAGTCTCATGGTGAATAAAGTGAATGAAGGATGCTATAATATTCATACCTGAAAAAACTGGCATGACAGAAATGATGCGTGTATCCACGTCTTAGATGGATTCTTACGTCTATCATTTCTTAAGCATTTCAATAAGCCTTCATAATATTCAGAGTTCACCATAGTATTCCTGTGTATAAACTTAGGTTGCACAGTTCCAACAAGGTCCAAAACGCAATCAACATCCCCCAAATGTTGAATCTTGGTTGATGTGCTTTTTTTCAGGAGAAGTGGGCAATTTCTACTGAGAACACTGAAGCTTGGTCTCAGAATCATAAACACAGAGTTTTATCCCCCATAATGACATTTCTTTAAAAGCTAAAATCTGCAGGAGCACACCTTCAGTGAAACTGACACTCTTGCTTTTGTTGGACAGTCCAAAGGAGTGGCACAAATCTGATACTCACTCACCCCGTGTTCAAACATGTTGCTAAAATATTTGAATGTCACCATTAGAGGTGTTTAGATTCTCAGAAATTTCCCCCCGTAGTCACCTCTTTGACTGAGTCATTTCATTTACTTTTTCAACATTCTCTTGGGTTTTGGATGTTGAAGGACATCCTTATCACGTATTATCTTCTCTGGATTTATAACCATCAGAAAATCATTTGAACCACTTGTAAATTGCCTGTATGATCACTGGAGCATTACTATTTCATGTGTTTCTTTAGCACTGTTGTGCAATTTGAAATGAAACATCATGTTAATACGTCACTCATGATCCATAATTTACAGCACTTTAATTTTTTATGGCACACTTTAAAACAAATCTTCTCTCAAGCATAACTCACAACCAAGTACAATGAATTAGTTGAAACTTTTCAACCACTATGACATTGGTTCCACATGCTGCTTTGCACAGTGAAGATCTGCCTTTCTGTTGGCTCTTGTGTGGCAGCAGCATTCTGGTATTTTCTTATCATCCCTTATATTAGTGAAATTATCCAAGCTTGCATGGTATATAAGGAAGCAGGAAAATCTCATTAATCATTAGATGACAAATATGAGACAAGATAAACTAGAACACTTCATTATAGCCAGCTTCATTTTGCAATGAGATGTGGTGAACAACCCTGGAATAAAACAAAAGATATTCTCAGCAGAAAAATTCAAATTCTAAAAAAGAACTAAAAGGAAATTTTAGAGCTGAAGTATACCACATCTGAATTATTTTTAAAAATCTTTCAGTGCAATCAGTAGCAGACTGCAGATAAAGATAACCGAGGAAAGAGTCATTAAACAGAAAAAGATAAAGCAGTGCTCATTCGGTAGCACATATACTAAAATTGGAATGATACAGAAAAGATTAACATGGTCCCTGCACAAGGATGACACACAAATTCTTGAAGTGTTCTGTATTTTCAGTTGTTAAGGAAAAAGAAAATGTTAAAGCAATAGAAATTGAACACCCTAAAGAACAGAAAATAAAGTAAAAGTAAAAAGACAGAACTCAAAGATTTGTAGAGCCATCAAAGAATTATGAATGTGGTTGTTAACACTTTTATGGTGAGCAAATGACCAGCAGGAATAGATTATTGCCAATTAAGCCAAGTTTAACTGAACTGCTAATTGACTCCTAGCCTTTCAGATAGTCAATTTTTCATAAAACTTTAACTTTCACTTAAGATATTCTACAATTCACCCCAAATCAGGTTTTTTATTTCATGCATTTAGTCACTGATTTGAGAATATTGATTGAGCACATTCTACAGGCCGTTAGAGTTAATGTGATTTCATTTTACACACATACGTATACACTATGAAAGCCACAGTATGAGAGTATCTCTAGTGATTTGAAGAAGGTTTTGCCAAATCAAGATAGACAAGAAAGTTGGAGGAAATCTAGGGTTTTCCAACAAAGGTATTCACACTTAATTTAACCTTGGCTGAGAGAGTCAAAAATGTCTCTCAGGTGAATAGTTATCTTAAATAAATACTCCTAGTAGTGACAATAATCCTCACACAAATATGGAAGGTCAAAGATTTATTTCAGTAATTAGTGAGGGAACCAGCATAAGATAGACATATATTTGAAGGGAGGTTTGAGGACCTGCGCATATAGAAAAATCTAACAAATAAGTGTATAAAATTTTTAGAGCCTATACAACATCTCTTAATGTACAGGATTATATAGTGTAAACTTCATGGTTATTTTTCTACCTATTTTTGTACCATGTCTGTAAATATCAAAAATTGTAAACAATGAAGCAAACAGTTCATTCTTCCAAATAATCTTTAGGTGGACCTATGATTCCTATAGCACTCAAAGACATCACTCCATAACTTTTCCTTTTTTCCCCTAATTTTACATAACTTAGACCTGTATACAGACATATTAAATAAAATATACTCATACCTCATTCTCCACAGAGCTATAATGCATGTATCTTCAAAAGTAGATATAAGATTACTTGATTTGTATGAAAATATTGTTTATAAATATAAATTGAGATACAGCAATCAGAATTCTAATGAAGGTTTCAAGATTCCCATACCTTATTTCCTCCCATATCCTTCTACAAACCCTTCCCATAGGACTACCATTGGCCTATATTAAAAAGTCCTTCCTTGAAGAGAGATCACACTGCACATCAAAATGTTACCCAATCAACAATATTTTGGAATGCACTGTAAATAATTTCATGTAAATAACTACTTAAGAGTATATTTATACCTCTGAAAATGTAGACATCAAGAGGATATTGGTTAAGATCTATGTCCTCTAGTTTATCCTTATATACTGATAATAATTCCTGAGAGGTTAGAGATCATTCCTCAAAACAACAAAATTAATTAGTAACTCTATCAGAAATAAAGGTTATCTTCAAACTATGATTCACCACTTTGAATGTCCACCATTGAAAATTATCACTGTGTGGCATCTAGGATAAAATAATGTAATAACAGAGCTGAATAGATTCATTTATATCTTAGAAGTCTAAATAAATTGTATAAAAGAATTAGTTGAGAGATTGTGATTATTTACAT
>PVLD010032961.1:0-14125 GCA_004027595.1 Dinomys branickii
GGCAAACTCGGCGTTCGAGAGCCGAGGCTCGGTGCGCGGGCGGGGGGGGCGGGCGGGGGCGCGGCGGTGTAGGTGGGGTGATTCACTGTAAAAAGTGTTGTTTGTGTCCAGACGTGGTCCAGAGACGACGCGTGCTGTCGTCTCTCGTCCCTCTTGACACCACGGATCCGGCTCGCCGCAGAACGCTCCAGGGCCCGGCGAAGATGGCCTCGGTGCCTGTGTATTGCCTCTGCCGGCTGCCTTACGATGTGACCCGATTCATGATCGAGTGTGACATGTGCCAGGACTGGTTTCACGGCAGGTAAGGAGGGCAAGCCAGGCTGGAGGGAGTGCGGTGGCCAGGGATATTCACTTGTTGTGTCCTTTTCTCAGCTCTATGTGAGATTCCTGCTCTGAAACTAGCCTCCTCTGAATTGCACTCCCCACCCCACACCCACATTTCTCTATCCGTTCTTGGAGACTAGGGCTCAGGGAACACTGGCCTCTGATTTCTACTCTTTCTGTTAGGTCTAATATGCTTGTGTATGTATGTGTGTGTATATGTACGTGCTATTTAAAAACCTTTTCCCTTCCAGCTACAAAGAAAGTATCATTTTTTATACCGAGGCAGTTATGTTTTGCGTCAGACACTGGCTTTGGGGAAGGCACTACTGCATTTTTGAGATATCTGACTTTTAAAAAATGTGGATTTCTTTGCAACTTACTATCAGAATGGCCTTGGGCAAGTTGCTTTGCCTCTGTGAGCCTCATTGTGTTCACCTATAAAATATGTCTGGACGTTTTTCCTGACTGTGAAGCAATTTACATGCATTCAATAAATGAAGGCAGAAATGCACTGGTATTTTATTTTTATATTACCTATCTGCGGAACCATCCAACTAAATTGAATTAAGCAGAAGGGTTATTGGGTAAAACAACAGGAGTAACACCACTAATGAATTCCCTCCAGTTAACCATGTGTGCGAATAAGCACCTGTCACCCAACATTCCAAAGAGGTTAGTGTGTGAAATAAAACTGTAGTATTATCCTATTGTTGGGATTTAAATCCCAGCTATGGAAAGACAGACATCAGGGGAATTTGTACACTGGAGTACGGTAAAACATTATATGGTACTTTCCTCCTGTTGTATGTTAAATTCTAGAACTCTGAGTGATCATTAGCCCTTTTCAATGGAGCTGTTCCTGTTATCTTGCTCAACATCAAAGTAAAGATTTCAGTGCTGCCTTAGGCAGGGACTGCACCCACACAGCACATCCAAATTCATGTTTAACTGATCTTTATTGAATATTTACTGTGTGCCAGATACAGAGTTCTATTTCTTACTTTATGTTTATTTAAGAGAGGACAAACCTAGAAGGTGGAGCCTTTCCCTTTGGCCTGGAATTAAGTAAGGAGTAAGATGTCTTTCAGGACTCCTGGTTGTTTTTGGTAGTGCTGATCTAGTCACTGCCTCAGCTTAAAATTCTTTACAGGGGTTCCCCTACGGGATAAAATTCAGGCTCCTTTGTGTGATAGGCAAGACCTTTTGTGACTATTTGTTCAGTCTCATTTCCTGCCACTTCTGTGTTGTTCTTTATGTCCCAGCAAAACTGAATTATCTATAGTTCTGGGAAATTTTTATGCTCTTTTACGCTTTGTCTTTGCTCTTTGTATTCTCACTAATGTCCTCTCCTTTACAACTCACAGAATATCTCTTCTATTTAAAAAAAAATCTTCCTTCATATGGGTTCCTACTGCACCTTGTGTTCATCTTTATTAAAAAAATATTTATTTACTTATTTATTGGTAATGGTGTCATTACCAATAAATACTGGGCATGGTACTGGGAATCTAACTCAGGACTTTGCCCTTGCCAAGGAGGCACTGGGCTGCTAAGCTATATCCCAGGCCCTAAAAAAATAATTATTTAATATCATAGTTATAAATGTGTCTGTTACTTCTTAGCCAGAGTTCCCTGAGGGCAGAGATGTCATCTTTTCACTTTTGGAATCCTCAGAACTTGGTTCTGTGCTAAACATGTAATAGATGCTACATATATTTTTTGAGTGAATGAATGAATGAATGAGCCATTGCAGGGAAAACTGGCCTGTAACCTGTTTCATTATACAGGAAGTATATAGACTCAGACCTGGAAAATGGGCTTCTGCCAACAAGATAAGAGATCATAACTCCATATTCTGGGAACAGGAATAAATACTTCCAGAATGTGTTTTAAAGTTGTGCAGGGACTTTTCATACATTATTTAATCTATATTCAGGCCTTAAAGCTGGATTTTTGGTTTTGTTTTTTGGTTTTTGGTATTTTTTTGGTCTTTTTGAGACAGGGTCCTGCTATGCAGTTCAGGCTGGTTTTGAACTCAGTTCGTAGCCCAGGCAGGCCTTCTACTCACAAGATCCTCCTGCCTCCGCCTCCCAAGTGCTAGAATTACAGGCATGCACCACCACACCTAGCCAGAAGTTAGATTTTTAAAAAATAATGTTTTAAATTTTTTCCTGATTGAGTCAGACATGCTTATTATAGGAAATACAGAGTAAGAATATAGAAGGCAGTAAAAGTCACCTATGAATCTAAAATCTGGCAGAATCCACTGTTAAGTTTTCTGTTGCATTATCTCCTTTTTTTTTTGAGACAGGGTCTCACTATGTAGTTCAGGCTGGCCTTTAACTCACCATAGAACCTAGACTGTCTTTGAACTCATGGCAGTCTTCCTGCCTCAGCCTCCCAAGTACTGGGATTATAGGTGTGTGCCACCATGCCTGGCTTATCCTTTGATTTAAAATGTAAAACATATTTTTGTAGAATGGGATTATATTACAAATACTGTTTCATAATCTTTATTTCTGCCTGTTACGAGTATTAAACATGTTATTAAATATTCATAAATCTGATTTCTTATAACTATATGTATGTATATTTGTTACTAGTCACTTGGTCATTTTGCTTATAGTTGTACACTTCATACTTTTTTTGCATGGGTGATCTTTAAAACTACTTTTTTTCTTCAAAACTTTTTACTTGTTTTTCTTTTTTCTTTTTTTTTTTTTTTTGTCTTTTTGAGACAGGATTTCATTATTCAGTTCAGGCTAGCCTTAAATTCACTGTGTAGCCCAAGCTGGCCTTGAACTTGAGGCGATCCTCCTGCCTCAGCCTCCTGAGTGCTGGGATTATAGGCATGTGCCACTATGCCTGGTGATTTGTAATTTTTTATATTGTAAACGATGTTGTAACATGATGAAACTTTGGGAATTCTGGACAGATTTTGCATCTTGATATTAGTGCTAGTTAAAAAGCAAGACATTGTGGTGAACATCTTTGCACAGTAGGCACTTGACATTTACAAGGATCACCACAGTAGGGAGTCTAATCATAGACATATGGAAGTGGATTTATAGGCTAGGCCCCTCTTTAATAACATTTCTGTCGTGAGTTCTGTATTTTGAGGTATACCCAGACACAAGTTAATTGCCTTATTTTTTTCGATGAAAGAAACCAATTTTTAAATCTCTTCTGCTTCTTTCTGTGCACTGTCAGAGAAAAAGGAAGCTAGCTGAGAATCAGGTCCTTGGTGGGTGGCTGCTCTTGCTTACTCAGTGCATACTTTGCATGTACACAAACACACACACTAGTCTCACAGCACACCATTTAAGTTTATACTTCAGCACAGTTGAAAATAGCTGAATATTGTAGTTTTCATGGATGCTTACAATAGCTAGGCCCACAAAATTCAAATCCACAATGACTATAGGTCATGATAGAAGCCATTTACGTCTCTGGTAGATTTCTTGAGGTCCACTTAGGAATCGTGATCTGTAATGCCAGGTTAGTACCTGGGGTGATTATAGCAAAGGAGGTGACTATTGTATTTTGTTCATGAGAATCTGGAACTCAAGAAAGTTAAGTGACATTCCGAATGTGGACTTGCACTTTAAATTATTTGATTTGGGAGCCAAGGTTCCAAAACTCGAAATTAATATGCTGTAGTATCATCTCTATTGTAAAAGGCTGAGTTTTGGAGAAAAACAAACAAAAAACCAAAAAACAAAAACCAAAAAAGCCAAAACATTGATTTGTAGTGTATTGCTTCTCAAATTAGTATACAAATTCATGAACATCAAAATCATGTGGAAAACCTGTGACCATAGGAAGATAGGTTAACCACAGCAGCAGTGTTTCTCATTCAATAGGTAAGTGGGCCAATCCTCAGGGGACCCCCCCACACACACCTTTTTTGCTTGTATTTTGAGATGAGGTCTTGCTATGCAGTTCAGATTGGCCTTGAACCCACTATATAGCCCATGCTGGCCTTGAACTTGGCAGCTATTCTCCTGCCTCAGCCTCCCAAGTGCTGGGATTATAGACGTGTGCCTCCACACTTGGCTCTTGATTTCTGTCCTCTTTGTGGGGAGTGTGATAGTTCCTTATGTGGATTAATATATCATTACTGTACGCCAGGTTTCTCAAAGTGGTTCAGCAACTGGGAATTTGTTAAAAATGGAAATTCTTGAGGTAGAACTGGGACTCAGCAATCTGTTTTAACAAACAGGTAATTCTGGTGCATCCTAACCTTTGAGAATTATTATTGTATGTTACAGGAGAAAACTAGTTGTCAAGCATTTATTGATGTCTAGAGGTCTTTTTTGCTTTTTGAGACAAGGTTTAGCTATGTAGTTCAGGCTGGCCTTGAATTCATTATGTAGCCCATGGTGGCTTTGAACTTACAGAGAGCCTCCTGTCTCACCTTTCCAAGTGCTGGAATTACATTTGTGTGCTGTCACACTTGAGTAATGTTAAGTGTTTTGGCAAAAACCTCACTGCCTTACAAGTGTCCTGTTTGTGAAGGACAGTTGGTGCTGGGATGGTGGTGCACATCGTTAATCCCAGCTACTCTAGAAGCTGAGGCAGGAGGATCATTGTAAGTTTAAGGCCAGCATGGATAATTTAGCAAGACCTTATCTCAAAATAAAAAATAAATAAGGCGGTGGACAGAGATCAGTGCAAGGTCCTGTCCCAGTACTGCCAAAAATTTTTTTTGGTTAACAAATACCTAATGAAGCAGCTATTATATGATGAATCTGTTACTTATTAACAAAGGGATTTCATCACACCAAGCTAAATTATCTGTTTTATATCGAGTGTGTTGTAGTTTGTACTTTCCAATGAATTGATCCATTTCATCTAAGTTGTCAACTTTATATTTGTATAGTTATAGTGTTCTCTTATTAGTCTTTTAATATCTACAGGTTCTGTGGGACTGAGAATGTACCTCAGTGGCAGCGCACTTGCCTAGCATGTTCCAGGTCCTTGCCTAGCATGTGCTAGGCCCTAGGCTTGATTCCTAGCAGTGCAAAAACAATTTTTTTCTTTGTCAGACTTGCTAGAGATTTGTCAGTTTTATTTTCAAAGCATGAGTTTTTTGTTTCATTGTCTTTGCAATTTCATTGAGTTCTACATTTTGTTTTTTCCTTCCTTCTGCCTCCTTTGGCTTTCCTTTGCTCCTCTTTACTATTTCTTGAGATGGCAGCTTAGATTATTTTTTAAAATTTTTTATTTTAGAGATAAAAAAATATAAACCCACATAATACAAAACAATAAGTAAATACAAAATTATAGAGAAGATAGTAGGGAATTGACAATGAATGCTATATTACATAATATTATCTTCACATGTTACTCAGTTATAAACCAGAATGTTGCAAAAACATAAAGGAACTACACAATCACAGAGAAGATACTGGGGAATTAACAATGGATGCTGAAAAAAAAACAATGGATGCTGTATTACATAATGTTATCTTTGCATTTGTTACTCAGTTATAAACCAGAATAACACAAAAACAATAAAAGAAATATACAATTATAGAGAAGATATTGGAGAATTAACAATGGATGCTGTATTACAAAATGATATTTTCGCTTTTGTTACTCAGTTATACAAATAATGGCATGTTTGATTAATTCAACAGTTTTCTCCACGGAGCTTACATTATTGATTAATGATTTTCCTTCTTTTCTAATGTCAGCATTTAATGCTATATTGTCCCTTATCAACACCAGTATAGTTGTGTTCCATAAATTTTGATGTGTTTCCATTTTGGCCTCTATGGTTTCCAGATAGTTCAGTGTATCTTTAAATTTCTCTTGACTAGCTGTTTGACCCATGAATTATATAGAAGTGTGTTGTTTACTTTCCAGGTATTTGTAGATTTTCTTGTTACTGTTTTATTGATTTTTAGTTTGATTCCATACTAGAAAATATACTCTGTAACTTCAGTTCCTTTACATATATTAAAATCTGTTTTATATCCCAGGATATACTCTGCCTTGGCACATGTTCTGTGGTTACTTGAGAAGAACATGTATTCTGCTTTTGTTGACTTCAGTGTTTTCTGGTGCTGGGAATTGAGCCTAGGGCCTCATGCATGCTAGGCAGGTGCTCTGACACTGAACTCTACATCCAGCCCTCATTTTTTTACTGTTAGTCTACTACATACACTACATATGAAGTGAATTTCTCATAGCATATAATTTAGTGGTTTTTATCTGCACTTCTAATTTTTTTTGAGACGGTTTTGCTGTGTAGTTCAGGCTGGCCTTGAACTCACTGTGTGGCCCAGGCTGACCTCAAAATCTAGGCAATCCTCATGTCTCAGCTTCCTGAGGAATTATAGGTGTGTGCCACCATGCCTGTCTATAACCTAATTGATCTTAAGTATTTGTTCTACATACATTGAGAACCGTGTCAGACAATTCCATAATTTTTGCTTCAACCATTCAAGATGGTTTAGAAAACTCCAAAGAAGAAACTATATTGTAATTACTGACATGTGTTTACTCACGTTTTTCCCTTGCTCTTGTTTTCTTTTATTTTCTGATGTTCCAAGATTCTTTTTTATCATTTCCTTTCTATTTAGAAAGCATTCTTTTCCCATTCTTTTAGGATAGGTATAATAGCGACAAATAACATTTAGTTTTTCTTCATTTGAGAATGTCTTGATTTCTTTTGAATTCCTGGAGAATCTTTATATTTGCTACTGTATTGTGGATTTCCAATTCTTTTCTTTTAGTACTTGAAAACTTTGTGCTACGTTTTCTTTTTTGTTGTTACTGTTGTTTTAGATATGGTCTCACTATGTAGCCCAGGGTGACATTGAACTCACATTGATCCTCTTGTATCAGTCTCCCAAGTGCTGGGATTATACCACTGCTGGCTTTATTGGCATTTTCTACTGTTCATTTGTTTTTGTCATGTTTGTAATTATTCATTGAAATATTTTTATGACTCTTTTAAAATTCTTCTCAGATACTTCAAATATCTGTGCCATCTTAGTATTGACATATATGTTGATTTTCTTTTCTCACTCAAGTTGTGATTTTCCTTACTCATGATATGATGAATGATTACTTTAATTATATCCCAGACATTTCAGGCATTGTTATGAGGTTCTGGATCTTATTTAAAGCTTCTGTTCTTGTAAGCCTCTTCAGATATTGAACTTCATTGGCAGGAGGAGGTACCACTCCATTACTGCCATCTTTGGATGGAAGTTGAGATTTCCTACTTGGTCTCTGTTGACATTACCTGGTGGGTAGTTTGATCCTGTTATCCCTTGTATCCCTGCCTTCTTTGTACCATTCAGAGTCTTCTTATGCTTTTTATATAATTTCCAAGGCTTTTAGCTGTGCTTAATGAAAGGAATGGGGAGAAATCCATCTACTCCATATTGTTCCAGAATGAGAAGTACAAGTTAATCTTTACATTACCTCTTTGGATCTACCATTTTCCCCCATGAGGTTAATAACTGTCTAAAGCTATACAGCCAGCTAGCTGTTGTGCTTAGTGAAACCTAGTTATGTTGAACTCTTACTCTAGAAAATAGTTTCATAGATGGTATAAGATGGTATAAGACTGTTCTGGTTAAGTTCTTGGAAGTTGTGGAAGATAGGGATAATCAAATTTATAAACTCAGACTCTTCTTTTTTTCTTTTTTTTTGTTTTTGTTTTTGGAGATGGGGTCTCAATATGTAGTTCAGGATGGCCTTGAATTCACTATGTAGCCCAGGCTGGCCTCAAACTTGAAGTTATCCTCCTGCCTCAGCCTCCTGTGTGCTGGGTTTACAGGTGTGTGCCATCATGCCTGGCATAGTCCACATTTTTGTTCCAAGTGAGCTCTGGTTAAAGTTAACACTGTTATATTTGAGCTGTAAATATAAGAGTAGTAAAAGGGTGACCTGAAGCTTTGGGAGGATGTGACAAAGGAAAGACAACTCCTAGCATTCATATTTAGGGCTTACTAGATATAATGTATGGGCTACATAATTCCTGCCCTGGAGAAGTTCGTGTAGGTTATGGTTTTAGAAAGGTCAGAAAGACAGTCTGGGGTTCATAGGACATGTTTTGCCTTGGCATAATTTTTAAAAATAAAATGTTCTTTAAAAAGTAATTGTAAACTGGGTGTGGTGGCATATCCCTGTAATCCCAGCACTTGGCAGGCTGAGGCAGGAGGATTGCCACAACTTCAAGGCTAGCCTGGACTACATAGTGAGTTCAAGGCCAGCCCAGACTACATAGCATGACCCTATGTAAAACAAGTAATTTTAGATTTCCTAGAAGCTACAAAAAATATTTAGGGGAGGAGGAGGTGGTTCCTATATACTTTCACCCAGCTTCCCCTGTGGTAATATCCTGTGTAACTATTGTACAATATCAAAACCTGGCATAATCCATTAATCCTGTTACAGTTTTACTAGTTTTGTGTGCACTCATCTGTTTGTATGCGTTATTTCTGTATAATGCTTGTAGATTCGTGTAACCATTACAGTCAAGATACAGAGCCATTGTTTCACCACCAGGGTGGCATTATTTTTGTTTCAATCCACCTGGAAAGGGTGTTGGATAGTGAGGATACATTAAAGCATAGGTGGGTAGAGTCTCTGTGAGGAATGTCATGGAAATTCATGTACAGTGGAAAGTCTGAGAGGCATGGTACCCATGACTAAGTTGTGGCAGCTAAATAAAACTACATTTTGGAGACAGGAGTGATGCACAGTAGTGAAAGAATTGCTTGGGAATCAGGGAAACTTGGCGTGGAATTCCAGCTCATCCATTTTCTAGCTCTGGGTATGTTGTTTCAAATCTCTATATTTTGGTTTCTCAACTTTAACATGGATACTCTTCATTTCATATGGCTGTTGTGAGACTTAATGTCTGGAAAGCATCTAGCACAGGCTTTGGCACAGTGGATAACTCTTTCCTGGTTGCCATCTAGAACATTCATGTAATAAATATTTATTGAACAGGTACTGTTTGCCAGGGAGTAAGCTAAGAACTGTGGCAAATAGAGATGACTAAGACAGGCTAGGACCTCTAG
Source organism: Dinomys branickii (assembly GCA_004027595.1). Classification (NCBI taxonomy): domain Eukaryota; kingdom Metazoa; phylum Chordata; class Mammalia; order Rodentia; family Dinomyidae; genus Dinomys; species Dinomys branickii. The sequence continues at coordinate 9,372 of PVLD010032961.1, forward strand.
ATAATTTCAGGTTAGGAAATAAGATGGATTCATTTACTATATTTATTCACATGAGATATGTGCTATGTGCCGTGCAGTGTTCTAGACACTAGGTGAATATAGCAGTAACAAGCGACAGTGAACTAATAGCTAAATATGTAGTATATAAATGATAAATTGTATAGAGAAAAGCAGGCTGAGCAGAAGAGGGAGTGTCATCCCAAGGGCTGGAGGCCTGGTTATTTTAGATAGGGTAATTATGGATGGATACATATGAGCAGAGGCCTGAGGGAAAGTGAGAGAGGGAACCATGCTTCCTTAACCATGCTTAAGAGGAAGAAGAGTGTTCCAGGTACAGGAAGTAAAGGACCTGACTCAGGAGCTAGCCTGTCACATTAGTATTTCCATCATGGCAAGGAGCCCAGTGTTAATGGAACAGAGTAAGCAAGGAAAGAGTAGTACACATTGAGATTAAGGATTGGGTGGAGATCATGTAGGGCAGTGATTCTCAAATGTGGTCCCTAGACCAGCAAGATCAATATTACCTGGAAACTGGTTAAACTGATTCCTGCATCCCATCTCAGACTTACAGAATCTGAAACTTTGGAGGTGGGCCCTAGGAATCCATGGTTTAAAGCACTTCAAATAATTCTTATGCATGCTAAAGTTTGAAAACCACTGGTATAGGCCCATTTTAAGGACTTGGCATTTTACTCTGGATGGGATGGGAGTCACAGAAGGGTTTTGAGCAAAGGAGAGGTATGATATGATTTGGGTTTTCATTGTTGTGAGGATAGACTCAAGGTGAGCGTTATGGTTTGTGTCTAGATTTGCCCCCAAAGCTTTATGAGGTCATAGGGGGTTTTTGGAGGTGACTGTAGAGTGTGTGATTGATTCATAGTACAATGATGGGATTAAGGGTGTTTGATTGCTGGATCAGTCTACTGATTGAGTTGGCAACACCCTAGTTCCTGTAGACTCTATACAATGTAAGGGACAAAAAGAGGCTTGTTTTGCTCTCTGTTGTTGCTTTTGCACTGTCCTTTGTCCCAGTAGACTGGATACAATGAAAGGAACAAAAAGAGGCTTGTCTTGCTCTCTCTTGTTGCTTTTCCTATCTTCAGTGACCATGAACTGTTGCTCCTTTGCCATGTACCACTCTGCCTTGCAGCCAGCTAATTATGGACTAAAACCTTTGCAAAATATGCACTATCTAAAACTTTCCTCCTTTAATTTTGGGTTTTGGTATTTTGTCTCAGCAATGAGAAAGGTAAACTAACACAAAATTTGGCACCAGAAAAATGGGGTTGTTGCTGTGACTATACCTGACCATGTGGTTCAGGAACCTTTGGAAATGGCTTGTGGGAAGAATTTGGAAAGGTTCAGAGATGCCAGATGAAAAAGTAGTACCGGAACACTTTAGACTATACTGTATGGGAGATTCTGGTCATGGCTCAGAAGATGAGAAAGCCAGTAAAGACTAGGCTCAAGAGGTTTCTGCTGATAAGAAGGACTGCATTAGGTATAGGACTCCAGATGATGTGTAATGCCTTGACAGAAAGTTCGTCTGCATTTTGCTAGTTTCCAAAGACTTTGCCTGAGACTGAGATTAAAGGCAGCAGACTAATCTGGGAGAAGAAATTTCAAGGCAGTTGAATGCTAAGGTGGTGGCATGGCTCTTGGGAGTTTTTAGCCAGATCTATGTTGAGAATCAAGAGCAAAGAGCCCAGGAGAATGATTCAAAATGTTGTGAGTTTGGTTAGAAAGGAAGCTGCAGTAAAGCTGAGGACTGCAAAGACAGAGCAGAGGAGATTCTGATTGCTAAGAAGGAACAGAATAGAAGAGATGGCCTGAGAGCACCACAAGAAGCAGCAAGACTCTACCCTCTGCAGCTTCAAAATTGCAGACGTAAAAGACTTTGCTTTGAGAAGAAATCCTCAAAGCACCATGTTCCAGAATGGTGATGGCCTAGAGGATTTGTTCCTCAGAATTGGATTCAGAGTGCTCAGTGATTCAGGTACTTGACCCCTACAGCCAAAAGAGAAGGAAACCTGGCTACTGCTCCAGCTGGCAGCAGACCTTGGCCTTATCCACATGGCTGTGGTTGTAGGTCCATGCAAAATGTAAGAGTTGTGGGGGTCAAGAAGGCTTCCACCCAAATTTCAGAAGGCTTGAGAGGTCAGGCAGTGTGCCCCTGAGAGGGCAGTGTGTGAAGCTGTGGGAGTGAAGCCAGAGGTGCAGTGGAGACCCTAGAAGTTTGGAAAAGCCAAGAATTTCGGTTGTCTGAGGAAAACTGCAAGGAAAGGGCATAGTGGGCCCAAGAGAGAAGTCATGGGAGCTACAAGCACTGGAAGTGCTATAGAGTCAGAGTCACCCAAGCTGTTTGGAGCTCACAATTTGCCTCAGATTCTGCACATGGAATTACAGCACTTAAATGTTTGCCCTGCTGGATTTTGGACTTGTTTTGGTCCCATTCCTTTGTATCCCCATTTGTATTGTTTGGAATGGAAATGTCTATCTTGTGCCTATAAATGTTGTAAGTATTTAACTTTCTTTGCATTTGTACAGGGGCTTATAGCTAAGACTTTGTCTTAAATCTCATAGGAGACTTTGGACTTGGACCTTTCCGCAGTGCTGAAACTGTTGGGTGTTTGGCAACTCTTGGGATACATAAAGCAATGTGTATGAGTCTTTAAGGGGCCAAGGTCAGAAAGTTATAGTTTGTGTCTAGATGTCCCCCCAAAGCCTCATGTGGTCATAGGAACTCTTTTGGAGGTGGCCAAATCTAGAGTGTATGATTGATTTATAGTGCAGTGTTAGGAGTAGGGGTGGGTGATTGTTGAATCAGTCCACTGGTTGGATTGGCACTGCTCTAGACACAGTAGACTGGATATAATATAAGGGACAGAAAGAGGCCTGTCTGCTGTGTTGCTTTTGCTGTCTTCTGTGACCGTGAACGACCGTGAACTGTTGCTCCTCTGCCATGTGCCATGCTGCCTTGCAGCCAGTCCATTATGGACGGAAACCTGTTCAAGTAGTGAGATAAATAAAACTTTCCTTTAACTTTGGATGTTGGGTATTTGGTCTCAGCAATGAGAAAAGTAACTGAAACAGTGAGGAACCAAGGTGGAAGCAGGGAAAATTTGAGAGCTGCAGTTGATTCTTATTCCTCAAAGTCTGGTCTCTGGACCACTAACATCTGCATCACTTGAGAGCTTGTTAGAAATACACATTTATAGGGCTCACCCCAGACTTACTGAAGTGGGACCTTTAGGGTTAGGGTGAAGTCCAATAATCTATATTTTGACAAAGCCTCTGTATCTTGTATCTTCCCTCTCCTCTCCTCCACACTAGGAATTAAACCTATGGCCCTTGTACCAAGGTACACATCTGGCTTGATTTGGGGGGGGTTGTTTTTTTTGACACAGGGCCTTGCGTTGTAATTCAGGTTTGAACTTGCTTATGTAGCCCAGGCTGGCAAAGTCCCAGAAGTTCTGCTTCAGCCTCCTGAGTGCTGGGATTACTGGCATGGACCACTATGCCTAGTTGGAATTATTTGTTTGTTTGGGTTTTTTTTGAGACAGTGTCTCACTGTATAGTTCCAGCTTGCCTTAAACTCACTAGGTAGCCCTGGATGGCCTCAAACTCATGGTGACCCTCCTGCATTCAGTTTCCTGAGTGCTAAGATTATAGGCATGCACTACTATGCCTGGCTTTCAGGTGTTTTTATGTTCTCTAAAATCTGAAAAGCAGTGGTCTAGTTACAATAGTGGTGGTTTGCAGCATAAAACACATTCGATTTTCAACATATATTGATATAGGATTTGCTACTTAGATTAGGATTGTGAAAGAAAAGTCATCAAGGATGACTCCATTTTGGGGAGTTGGATATAAAAGGAAATAGCAATGGAACAGTGACTTTGAAGTGGTGACAGGTGAGTTCTTGGGTTGGTTTTTCTGGGAGATAGAAATAACAACCTGTTTTTGTGTATAGGTCAGTTAATATGAACTTATTCTATTGATGTATTCAGAATTTTTTTTCATCTTTTTGAGACAGGGTCTCGCTCTGCAGTTCCAGCTGGCTTTGAGCTCACTTTGTAGCCCAGGCTGGTCTCGAACTCATAATGATCCTCCTGCCTCAGCCTCCCAAGTGCTGAGATTACAGGCCATGCCTGACTGTATTCAGAATTTATTGAAGTCTATTACATAGCAAATTCATGTCCCTCTATTGGGTGGGCAAAATAGAAACCTCCGAGGTATACTGGAACTTGCTCAGTGTCCTTTGTATTCCTCTAAGACCTATATATTTGGAGATAGGGGGAACCACTGGTAAAAATGGTGGGTGGCTCCACTACTGGTTTTATAGATTGTGTTCTATCTGGTCAGGGTTGTTACAGGAAACCAGAAATTGACCTGGACTTTTCTGATGTGTTTGAGTAAATAAAAGGATGGTGCTAGGGATTGAACCCATGCCCTTTGCACACTGAGCTACGTCTCCAGGCTCCCCACCCCCTTGAGTCAGAATCTTGCTAAGCCACTACATTGCCTAGGCTGGGTTTGAACTCACAATACTTCTGCCTGTCTCCCAGGTGCAGGGATTACAGGGCTACACCACTATGCCTGGCTAAAAAGTATGTTTCCCATTTTTATTCATGAATGAAAATACTGGTTTTTCATCACATAGTGGTGACAGTATCGGCCCTCCCTCCCCCCATGTGCCTTCTGCAGAGTGCATTAGTAGGGGGATAGATCATGCAGGGAAGAGGATCAAGAGA
>PVLD010032962.1:0-14124 GCA_004027595.1 Dinomys branickii
CAGCTGCAAAGGCTGCTCCAATGATTCCTTCTCTTTGGGAGAATGTCCCTTAAGCTTTCTGCTGAGAGTTCCACTTAAAAGGCTGTACAGATATTGGTTAGATACTCCCTACCTAGTGACCTGGGTGAGGTGTGTAAGACTGCTCCCCCACCCTCCCAGGGTTCCCTGCAGGTATAGGGATGGATCTCCTCCCCCACTCTGTGATCTGGTCGCGAGCGCCGATATCTCACCAGTTTTTGGAGTCCCTGCAGGAATGAAGGTTCCAAGGTGCCAGTCTATCCTTTGGGGCTTTCTGCGCGGCCCGCCCGATGCACGCAAAACGTGGGACCGCTGGGCGTTGCCGCCGCCAGAGAGCCGATCTCTGTCGGGAGGCCCTGGAGAGCTGCGCTGGCTCGGGAGGCGGGAGGGACCGAGCTGTCCGTGTTCTCAGGGCGTTAGGACCCAGCAAATCTTCCTCCCCGCTCCCGGCATTTGGGGCCCTCCGCGCGGCCCGCCCAACACGCGCGAAACGTGGGATTGCCGGGCGTCTCCGCCGCTAACAAGCCGATCTCTGTCGGGAGTCGCCGGAGAGCTGCGTCGGCTCGGGAGGCGGGAGGGACCAAGCTGTCCGTGTTCTCAGGGCGTTAGGACCCAGCAAATCTTCCTCCTCGCTTCCGGCGTTTGGGGCCCTCCGCGCGGCCTGTCCGACACGCGCGAAACGTGGGATTGCCGGGCGTCTCCGCCGCTAACAAGCAGATCTCTGTCGGGAGTCGCCAGGGGCCTGCACTGGCTCGGGAGGCCGGAGGGACCGAGCCGGCTGCGCTCCCACGGCGCTTGGACCGAGTCAAGCTTCCTCCCCGCGCGGATCGTCCCTGGCTCCCAGCGTCTGGGGCTTTCCCACGTCTCGCCCCAGCAGCCTGGTCCGCCCTACCACATCTCCCCCGGCATCTCAGAGAAATACGCCCAGTTTGAACTTCCCAGCCGAGGTCTCGGCATTCACGCTCGCCAAGTCTGTCTCGAGCTGGTGGTGTTTATTAAGGAGGATCACTCCCTTGCTGCTCACCTGGTCGCCATCTTCCCATCCGGTTCCCAATATCCTTTTAAAAAAGTAAAATTTTCCCCTCATGTGTCAATTCCTATCAAAAGTTAACTTGTGAGTTTAAAAATGCAAAAAGCTGGTTGTAGACTAATAATTTATCTTGAAAACTTTTACCTAATACTGAATGAAAATAATCATTTCAATCATTAAATAATGATGGTAAGATTAATTTCTTAATATCATCTATTTATGGAAATATTCCTATTAAAACTCTTCTAGCAAATTTCAGTTTCACCCAGTATTAGTTTCTTGCAAATTAGATATTTTATACTTTCATAATCATAATGAATGTATTAGAAGCTCAAATTCTCTGTTGGAAGATTTAGAATATTTTTTTTTTATTTCATAGCGTTATATGACAGAAGTACTCAATAATATTTTAATGTCAATGAAGTAAAATAAGGAAAATACTTTCAAAACAACATTTCTAAAATATCCTCTCAGAAGTCATTCAGAAAAAAAATTTATATTTGGCTACTAAATGTCATTCCACTCTAAAATGAATTTATGTATTCTTCAGAAAATATTTGCTAGGTGTATAGTACACTGTGACTGCTGCAAGTGTCAACACATTTGAAAGACCTGCTTTTTTGAAAGAAGTATGTGAAAATCATCTTAAAGTCTGAAAATTTTCAGTACCATATGTTCCCCTGAGGTGGTGTTTATCCGATAGTTTTCCAGGGCTATTCCATACTCAGAACACCACAATGTTCTTTTATATAAACAGCTTATGAAAACCACATTGATTACACCCTGTGGGAAACAAAGGAAGCATGAGGTCCACAGTCCAGCGTAAGCACAGACGAGGAGACAGCCAAGGGCATGCTCTCCGCTCCTCCCCAGTGAGCTCCTGGAGTATAACACGAGAACTGCATGGGACACACGACCTGAGGCAGGCACACAGCACAAGCCGGGGTCAGGACCAGCTGCTCTCCAGTAAAACACTCCAGGGAAACTTGGCTTCTCAAAATAAAAGTCCTACACTTGAAAAGATCTTCCTATGATTTCTAACAATTTGTCACCACGTTTCAATGGATTCTCTTCTATACACATCAGTTTCAGCTCATTTATTTTTAAAAGGTGGCTTTTGAAATGAGATTACTGCTGAAAACTCCCTCCATTCTTCCAGACTACCTCCTCATTCTCCCCTGGGATGCGCATGTATCATGCCTCCTAGGAATATTTCAAACTTTTTATCTTCTCCCACAACCATTCAGTTTACTACCACCCATTCCTGCCTAGTTTCCATCTTCTTAGTTTCTTATTGCATTTCATGGATTGCTTTACTTGCCTTTCAATAAACTCCAACCTTGGACTTTTTCTTGAACCATATTTTTTACCTTATCTAGTCCATATGTACCCTTGCTGCTTTTTGTCTCCTTATTCTGTTAAACTTGTGTTAATCAGATGGCCGCTCACATTTCCCACAGTCTTCTCTGTACCCTTTGCAGTGTTGGCTACATCCAGACGGTTTTAGATTTTGTCTTTGCTTTACCTGGAATTGCACAGCTTCCTGTCTCATATTTTTAATTTTTGGTTTGTTGGCTTCATTTTAATTTTGGTTTGTTGTACTTCATTATTAGATATTAATGGCTTTTAGCTTCCTCCCTATTATGGTTTGTGTTTGGATGTCCCCCCAAAGCCTCATGCAATCATGGAATGGGCTTCTAGAGGTTTTGATTGATCCATGGTCCATGATGAGATTACGAGTGCTACACCCACCCAGGGGTGGGTAGCCTGCATATAATATGAGGGAGGGAAAAAGTCTTGTTCTTCCTGCTGGTCCTCCCTTTTTGCTTTAGCTGGTTTTGCTGTGTTCCACCGCCATGAACTATTGCCCCTGACATGTGCCACTCTACCTTGGAGACAGCCAGGTATGGACTGAAACCTCCACAAGATGTAAACTAAATGAACCTTTCCTTCTTTGGAGTCAGGGATTTTGTCTCAGTAATGAGAGAAAAGTAACTAAGACACTGCATTCAGTAGAAATACACTTTGAATTTTCAATTCTGAGTTTTCCCCTGGGTAGCAGTGTGTGGTATAGTATTCTTTTCAGGGCATGGGTAGCAGCAGGAGTTGCAGCTCTCAGTCAGCTACATGGTCACAGGGGTAAGTAACTGGGTGAACAGTGCTCTCCATTGCTAAGCTCTGATATTTGGTAGGTTAGGTATATTAAAGTCTGACCTCTAATATTTTCAGGTTACTATGGCTTCAGTGAGATATAACCTCACTGTCAGTTGAGCAGGATCTCAACATAGACAGATAGTTTCAAGGAAAAGGATGTGTTTACTCTTTCAGGTTCTTGCACTAGGGTCTTTTGGACCAATTTTGTATGCTTATATCTGGTAATCTGAACAACTAATTTGAAGACAACAATGTGCAATACAACAACCATTGTTGAATTCCTACCATCTTGTTTAGTGAAATTCTGTATCATTTCTAATGTTTTTTAAAATTATTTTTTATTCTCTTTAACATGAAAAAGGAGGATGTGGTTTCTGGAAATTTTGTTTGTCATGTAAAGGTAATGGGACTCTGCCACAAAACAGAGGTTATATCGTATTAGTCAGCTTTCTGCTGGTATGCAGAAATACCCGGGGCATTTGGCTCTGCTACTTCATGGAGGTTGACAGTAGAGAGAGTGCGTTTCAGAGGAAGGACAACAGAGAGAGGAAGAGCCACAGAGATGGGCAGGCACCAGGCTCGGGCTTTTAGAACAGTCCTGAGAACTAAGCAGTGTCCTATGAGAAATGCCCAAATCCCTCTGGAGGGCGTGGCCCCCACTGATCTGAGACTCTCTCCCTGGGAGACTCCACATCACTTCTCATTAGCATCACTATGGGGACCAAGATCCCAACAGATGGGCCTTTGCGAAGACAAACCATCGCAAATGAAGACTGGAAAGCATGCAAAACTGAGGGTCCACTAGATAAGGGTGAAGAATAAAGGTTCCTGAAGGTAGTTTTATAGCTCTGGCTGGCACTGCTGTGCTCAGTCCTGAATCCTCACTGTGCTGGGGGTAATTGCTTATGTGTGTGCACAGACTGCTTTTATTACATAACTACAAGATGTCTATGGATAAAAGAGGCACAAAAATTATCTAGCCATGGCCAACGCACCATGGCGATGGAGATAGTATTGTATGACTGAACCCAGAAATACATAATGCTTTCTAGAGAATGTTGTTTTAAATTCCAAAGTAATAATGCCACTCTGTCAGAGTGGTGTGGTGTTCTGAGTTACATTTATGACAAAACACCATAGCTTTCACCAGCTTCCTATGTAAAACTGATCCTTTCACCATGGTCCCAATTTAGACTCTGAGAGCACTTCCTAGAGTTGCCTACCAAAGGCCATGTTCGTATTAGAAATGTTTAAACTTTATAGACTGCAGAGATACTATTTTTCTAAGCCACATCCAAACTTTCTTTTACTTTGAAGGAATTGTAGCTAAAATATAAGACTTTTCCAGATTTACAAATTGAATTGAAGAAAAATGTTTTACCGAGTTAGTCTTTTTAAGGATTATTAATGGCTACAGTTTCTATGCATTATGCACATAATGTACATAGTGATTCGCAAATATATGTGAAATATGATTTATAATACCCCCATTTTATTTTCATTAAAAAAATAAAAACAATAAAAATAATACAGAATTTCAAAACAAAATGATAAGAAATTAACAATGGTTATTATATTGTAGATTGTTATCTTCAAAGTAGTTGCTTAGGTGACCAGTTATAGGTATGCAAAATTGATCAAGCAATATATGCACTAACTGTTCCTTCCAGAAAAGAAGGAAGAGAAATACATAGCTCCGTTTTAAGCGTGCCACAGTAAGGGTCCTCTGTCACTCTCTTGCTCATATTTATATATGAAATCTTATTAGCTATACATAGATTGCTCACGGGTAACAGTTACCCTTGGACAGCTAGTGTGGTATACAAAATTTGGAATGAACCTCAGCTCTTCCATATCTAGGAAATCAAGGCTACATACAAATCAATGCTGAAAATTGATTCCACTTTAGAAGAGGAATTATAAAATATTACAGCAATAAATTTGGTTTCAGATAATAATCAGTTGGGGTCAGTTACTGGTTGGACTCTCAGATTTGCTTTCAGAATTTTTGCTTGATCAATGTAAATGTCTTTGTGCACATATAACACCTAGGAGATAATTCACTCTGTAGTGTCTAACAAAATCTAGATATGTTTTACTGTTTAGGTTAGAGAATACTGATTGTCCCCAACTGGCTCTCATTTTAATTATGAGACTCATAAGAGGTAACATGTCTACATTCATATATCTTTTGCAACTATACTTAATTCTTCTCAAGTGTAACATAATATTTTGAATAGTTTTTAAAAATTTTGTTTCCCTTGCACTACAGAATTGTTGGTGATAATCTAAATAATTTTAATTGGTTTTTATGGCTCCATGTTCTTTAATTTTTCTTATAATATTGCCAAGAAAAGAATGAAAAATAATTGGAACTGTAGCTTGCAGTAATTAATACTTTGTACGGAAGGTAACATTTATTTTTTAATTTGCTTAATATTAACTGCTTTATTAGAAGTGTAGGGCTGGGGATATAGCTCAGTGGAATAAGCGCTTGCCTAGCAAGCGCAGGGTCCTGAATTCGATCCCCAGTACCGCAAAAAAAAAAAAAAAAAAAGAAGTGTATAATAAATGAAAATTGATATTTTCATATAATGACAGGAAAACAAATGTATCATTTGATTTATGGCTGCTTAACTGTATTTATGTGTATATTATTAATAATAGATGAGACCATATATTGACATGTTCTTCAGAATGCTGTTTAAAATATTTTCAAACTGTTGATAATCAAGTGACTAAGATGCAAAAGTAAAATGACTTGCTGAAATTAATGTTCAAGTCTCCGACTTTTCTTTAAACCATGCCAAGCCCTAGGTATTCTGGAGCAACTACCCTCGATTTCCACCATGCTGGGTAGAAGTCAGGAGAATGTTCACGAACACCAGCCCCACTCCAGAGTATGCAGGGAATAGATCTACATGAGTTCTAGCTCAGCAATTGCACATCACAGAAGACTTTATACTGAGCTGGTGTAAAGTATGAGTAAGTTTATCAGCACACAGAGTGGAAATCTTGATGCCACTGGAAAGAGTCGAGAGCAGAAGGTTGGACGAGGTAGGATCAGCCCAAACTTATGAATAGTTCAACTTCCGGGCACCAAGGGTTGCGGTAGGATTGTCCACATGCGCAAAACCACGTTTCAGCTAGAAAAGAGTGGGAAGGTGGGAAGGTTGATTCTATTTTCTCATCTTCATGTTACAGAGGAGGATACGGACGGGGAGAGAAGTGAGGGGGCAGGTGAAGATGACGCTGAACGGAGCGACCCCGCTCCAGAGTCTGGGCCCCAAACCGCTTGTGCTTCTCATGGCTTCATTTTAGCGGAGGAGCAGAGGGACACCAATGACCTCCTTCCTCCAAACTTAATTATCCTGTGCTCAGGAGTGAGCTTGCGTTGGGACTCAGTAGCTGAAGGTGATTCCTAGTCAAAGCCAGTGCTGTGTAGCTGGGTAATGGAGAATCTCGATCCTCCTTGTACACAGCAGCCAGCCAGGCCTGAGATGACCTTCTGTTTGGGAAAAATAGTGTTTTCCCAGAGTGACAGACTGTTCACTTTCATGACTACGCTGAAACAGTGACAAGGTTAAAGAACTAAAACATTATTTTTGACACTTAAGTTCTGTGTTTATAGTCTATGTATTTGATTAAAGTTCTGTGATAATTGACAGTCAAAAAAAAAAAAAAAAAGAATCTAGTTGTGCTATGTACCAAGTTCCCACAAGGAAATGTAATCATTAGGTAATGCAAACACACACCAATAAAAACTAAAAATTGAAAAAGACACAGGGAGATGGAACTGATCAGAGTAAATGCATTTGTAATACAATATACATCCTTTAGTAACCTTGTTTCTCAGGTTGTCAAGTTGCTTTCAAGCCATCATAAAGTTGCACAGTAATTAACACAAGGGCCATTAGAGCCACAATACGTGGGCTTAGGGACAGAGAGGAAAAAAAGAATGAAGGTGTGTTTTATCCATCTACCAAATCCATACAGGGAAGGTAAAGCTTATGTACAGCAAACATGCACTAATAAGAATAAATAAACGTATTTTTTAAAATGTTGACTTCACTCACCTCTGTACTGTGTGACACCAGATAAGGTAGTGTAGTGAATGTTTCTGTGCCTCACTTTCCCACCTGGAAAATGGGGATACTACTTTTAACCCCCTCATAGGACTGCTGTGAGACTTAAACACGAGCTTTTGTTGGCAAACATTTAGTACAGTAGCTGGTCTATGGTCGGTGCTACAGAAGTTTTTGCTATGATTCTTAATATTGATTTATATTACACATAAATTAAGTAGTACCATTCTACTGTTTTCACAATAATCTTTGTTTACAAACAACACATTTTGATTTTATTAATTTCTTATGTGAGCTGATGGGGGGTTAGTTTTTTTTAGAGTTTCCACCTTCCTCATTCCTCTACCCCCCAGCAAAATGCTGGAAAAGAACAACATAATAAAATATTCAGGCAAAGAAGATGTTATTTATCATTTGCAAAAGTTTGCCCTTTAAAAAATCTTGTTCCATAAACTAAACTGTTATTTTATGATTTTGCATTTGATTTCTGGCCTAACAATAAAAAATAAAAGAATAAAACGATCTGAAAAAACAAATCTTCCCTCTTAGGGAGACACAAATGTTAAGTGTCTGACATCTAAGAGGGAAGTGACACAAATTACCGTGAAGAGTCACATTCAGTCTGTGTCTCCTGCTGACATCTTCAAATCCTTGTACCTTCCTACCCAGGGCCAGTGTTCATTTATCAAGTTGTGTAATTTTTTTTTTCTGAATTGTGTAATATTGTGCTCAATAAATCACAAGTACTTTCAGGAAGAGAACTGTAGCAAATTTGGCATTTAATAGGAGCCAATTTTTTGATATTTATAGTGAGTTCTTACTACTTAATGTGTGAATGAGTTTTTTACTTTTTATTTTTGGAAAGAAATAGTTTGTAAAGACAGTGGAGAAAAGGATCTGCTTTTATTTTATTTATTTATTTTTATAAATTTTTTATTTTTAAAGGTAAGAAAAAAGGAATATATTAACAAAGGGACACAAAGTAGCACAAGAACAGTACAATCAAAATTGAATTATAGACAAAGTGACAGGGAATTAACAATGGTTGTTGTATTACATATTGATAACCTCAAAGTGTATGCTCAGGAAAACACATAGACATACAATCTTGATCAAACAGCCAATCATTAACTGTAGGGATCTGCTTCTAAATAAATGATATTGGATCATTTGATATCCATAGGAAAAAAGTTACACTTGATCCCGTTTCACGCTAAAGTGACTGTAATCAGTTGCAGATGAGTTACAGACTGCACATATCCTATGTGAAATAATGGAATAAAATTTTGGAGGATAACGTAAGAGAAAGTTTTCAGGACCTTAAGCCAAGAAAATATTTCTAATACTTAATAAAATACTAGATTTTATGAACATGAAAACTTCTGCTTATCAAAAGACACTATTAAGGGGGTGAAAACTCCAGCAAGAACGTGGAAGGAGACGCTTGCAGTAGCGTGTTTGACGACGATTCTCCGTGAATTGATATGATAATGACAGAAAACTCAAGCAAAGCAAAATGCTTAAAGAAGCGCTTCACGGGAGAGGATACTGATTTTTTAAAAATGTATGAAAAGATATCAGACATCATCCTCACGTAAGCGCAAGTTAAAAACAGTGAAACATGTCTATTACTTAATGGCAAAGAAAAAGAACAAATACTGCCAACAGTAACTATCAACAACCATGTACTAATTAGAGCTCATTAACAATTGTAAGGAGTGATGCAAGCTGATGCAACTGCCTTGGAAAACTATTTGGCTTCTCAGTTAGGGTCGACAGAGCCAACAATGCTATCTGTAAGAAAGCTAGTCTACTCCTTCGTGAAAGTGGTATATAAAAAGTCATCTAAAAATGACTTACTACAGTAGTCATAGTATCATTATTTATAACAACCTCAGTCTAAATTCAATCATTTTGCCCAACGTATTCGTATGTACATATAATATGCTGTGTGTGATAGACAATGAAAAAGAATGAGTTACTGCTCTGTGAAACAGAGATGAATCTCACAAACATAATATTGACAGAAAAAAGGCCAGGCACAGAATAGTACATAGTCTGTAATTCCTTTTGTATAAAATTTCAAAGGCACATCTCCTGGCTAGTGGCAGAAGTTAACAGCATGATTGCCTCTGTAGGGAGACAGATTTCTGGGAGTGGCTGTGAGTAACGCTGGTGGCGAAGCTGATAATGTTCCATCACATCTTAATCTAAATGGTTCTACCCTGTACATCTATGGTTGAAATGGCCACATTTAAAATTTATGAACTATATTTTACATTACCTTTCAATAAAAAGATTTGAAAATCTGTAGTGTTCAAGTGCTCAAGACGAAGAGAATTCCTGCAAACAACACACTTGTATTAAAAACTGCCTGTGAGTTCAGGGGGTTACCAGTGGCTTGCTGTGAGGACTGATATTTCTAAAGGACAATCCAACAGTTTGAATTTCCTATGCAAACTGATCTGATTGGTATAACCCAAGGTCTCAAACATTTACAGAACATCTGCATTGTACCTATCATTTTTCTAGTGCTATAGTCATATAACTTTTGGATTATATGATATTTAAAAATGATATATAATTATTTCAATTTGGAGAATAATGCTGTATAATAATAGTTTATACACTCATTTTCTAGCCATTTTTGATTGATATTCTATTTATTTATTTCTATTGGGAAATTCTGAGTGAGTGAAATTCTTGTGTCAGTCAAATAAGCCTACTGCTACTACAGTCCTTCAGGCTAATCGGTAGATACGGTAAATGCCACTGTAAGACAGTTCCAGCAGTTTTTCCTCAGAGAGCCTGAGTTCTGGCTATTGGTCAATTTAGGTTATGATGTATATGAAGAAATAGGTGACAATCAAATCTAAATCAGAAGACATAGAACTCTTTGTGCTTTTGGGTTATTGGAGCAGGAACATTGGGTGGATGGGAGAGAAGTTTATCTAGAAAATCTTACTATCTAAGGATAGATTTGTACAATAATTTAGGCTTGAATTTGCTAAGCTAAGAAATTCCTAAAACATAGCATAAGGCTAATTAAATAGATGTATTCTGGGAAAGCTAAACCAGTAAGGATTTTAGTTGGAATTGCATAAAGCATTAGTTCTCTGGAATATCTTTGACATACAATTGGACAAATTGTATCATTTCCTATAATGAATAAAAAAGGAGTTTTCATTCCAAAGGAATAAAATTAGCTGGTGGAAATCTTTTGTAGAAAACATCATTCCCTTTATTATGACATATAATCAATTATTGTAATGTCATTATAGCTCCTCTGAATGCTACAACTTCTCATCTCTTCTATCAATATGCCATTTTGCTTGGACAAATTTTAAAGCATCTTAATCTTGGTAATGGGCATTGGCTACAAATTTGGTAAATATACTTAATCCAATATATCTAGACAAACAGCTGAGAAGTACATTTACTTTAGTTGGCCTGAGTTTCATATGCAAAAGAAAAAATGTGCTGTCTCCATTTATGGTCTCAGTTGAATATGTATGGTGAGCAACATAGTAAATTCCTATACGTCTGCAATACCTCTGCTTTCTTCTGTGGCCTGGTGTTCCTTACTGAAGTCAAGTCATTCCTCTTTGTCGAAACCAACATGACCCTCACCTACAGTTGCTTGTAACTGGCGTTTTTGCTTTTAATGTGTGCTTTAAGACCTTATCATTAATAATATCCATTTGAAGAGTGCTAATGACTCACAGAAAGTGAGCTGAAACACAGACTAGGTTAGGGCCCTTGAGTGTGGTTTTCCAGTAGCTGCCCAACCTTTCCTTCCCGTGGCTCCAGCATTCTAGAACACTCTCATATGTTGTTACTTCTGTGTAGAGGGGAATGAGAATAGGAACGGAAGGAATGCCAAAAGAGTTCCCAGTCATTTTTAGCAGATCAGTGTAACCAAAACCTTGAGGATTATAAACAGCTGGTTTCAAATCTCAGTTCACATATATACTTACTGTGAAGCATTGAGCAAGGAGTTTCATCATTTTCCCCATCAGTGCAACATTCTTCATAGGTCTACCCTGAGGATCATAGGGGCCGTGGGACATAGCGCCACCGATACACTGTCAGTGTTGGCTAAGTCCTCCATAAACGGGTGGGTGCCTGGGTGGGAGGGGATGTGCGGGAGCAGCTCACTTGTGTATATGACCTTGGGAGATCACTGAGCTTCCCTGCCTTGTTTTTCTTACTGTTGAATGAAGAGAGCTTACAGGACCTACTTCTGGAGCTGTTGGGAGCAATAAAGACAAGGGTACAAAGTCACCCACCCCTGGGTACCTGAGCCTTGAAAAAGGCTTACGGAATGTTACCCACGGTCATTAAGTGGCCTGCACATTTCCTTAAATTAACACAACATGGGCTCATTCCGTCTAATTCCCCATCCCTCACCCAACAGCCTCTGAGGACAATATTGATTGATATTAAGAATGGCAAAATATAGTTTATGAACTTTCTATAAAGCCGATCTCCTTACCTTATGAAAGCTACTCAAGTTCTTGTTTTTTTCTATTTTCTCACATGTGATAGAGAGATAATGGCACCTACTCCTAAATAAGTACAGTATTATGAAGAATATTCTTTGAAAAACTTACTTATTCTCCGATCAGGAATAAGAGCTCAGAAGATGGGATCTGGTACAGAGCAAGTCCTTTAGTAATGTTAGCTAAAGAAAGCGTTTTCATGTATATAATCTATTTTGACTACAGCAGCTGTTTTACTAGGTGAGACTTGTCAGTAGATATAAGACATATTGGACATATTGTTTTCTGAAATATATACAAGTGGAGGTCATTTTGGGTCATCTAAACATTGGATGAGTCAGTGTGGCTTTTAGAGATGGAGCACTCCTGCCTAATATAATGCTCTCCACCTATCTCTCAGAACTGAAAGTCAACAGTGATACAGATATTCCTGATGCAGGTTAAACAGCATCAATTAGTAGTTGAATGCATTAGGACATCTCCCGAGAGTTTCGGCATGAAATGTAGGGAGATCTGGAAGAGCAAAGCACTGTGAATACCTCAAGAGACTGGGACGCTAAAGCAGGAAAAGAACCCAAACATGCCAAACGACACATATATGTTACTGAGCACAGCAGCCTGTGGCTGACCTCAGCTCTCTCCCTCTTCTGATGTGCAGGGTCCTGAACTGTACTGGAAGATCTCTCACTGCAGAGAATGGTCTCACATGTATCCCACATCACTGAGATGAAATGCGTGTCACATTGTTGAAGAAAGTCATCTCAAATGCATCGAAATCTAAAATGTGCTCAATTAATTTGTGATATCATGGCAATGGAAGAACAATTTAAAACAATAAAAATAAATCTTAAGTGAAAGAGTGATGATTACATCTGATGTAGTTTGTTCTTATGGATTAAAATACTGTCCTTTCAACTCTAAGAATTGCATGGAAAGGACTGAAAACTTCCAAAGTTACCCTGGTCAGGAGCTCCAGATTTTTCTCTAGACTGGAGCACAGTGTGACTCCAACCAACCCCTGTTACCTGCAAGTCTACGTGCAGAGCCATTACGGAAGCCCAGGCCTGCTTGTTTGAGTTGCTGCACAAGAATCAAAAGAAGCAGCAAAAGTTTTTATTTCTCTGCCTTTGCTGTGCCCTCAGAAGTTGACCTCTACTTAGATTCTGGTTGGAGAGAAGGGTCACTTGAGAGGAAGCATTTGTGGTCAGGAAGGAAACAAGAGCCAAAGGTACCTTGACACAAAGGAAAAGCGTGAGTGAGAAAGAGTTAGGGAACCGGCCGGGGCTAGGGTTGGCTCCAGAAAATGCGGAATATCAGACACAGCAAAGGCAAATGCCAGGAACCAGTAGCATCGCTGGCAGTAGAAAGAGTCACAAGGTGAACACCAAAGACTAAGGCTTCATCCTTGTCTTCTACTGCCTAGAGAGAGATGGGTTCTTCCAAATATGTCTGAGATTCTGTTTTTCCAGATTGGGTATAAATGGACTCAGAAGCATATTTGTTTAGAAAACGGAGGGATCTTTCCTGTACTAAGAGTGATGGAACAGATTTTTACCTCTACTCCCTGCCCCATGGCACCATCCATTGTTAATATCAACTGGCAGAGAACATAGGACATAAACTCCTAATACATATTAGATACACTTGTTGAGAACAAATGAGTTAAATAACTAAGTGGGGATATATTAAAATTTAAAATAATTGAATTCAAGTTTTATTTACAATACTTAATAGGTGAATCTTGCATGTAGGCAGTTTGTGAACCTTGGAACAGATAAAATTTTTCCATCTGCTTTGTGTGTGCGTGTGTAAGTTTGCCTGGGTGTCCTAGAATGTATAAACAACCTGCTTGGCCTTTGGTCATATTGCATAGGAATAATCAAACAAGATGTATTGTCTCTAATGTTCTTTTAAATTATTATTTACTTATTCTCTTTAATGATTTGATCAATCTTCTTACATCTGGGAATCTGAGCACCTTTGTTAAAGATAACAATATATAATATAACAACTACTGTTAATTCCTATCATTTGGTTAGACACCCTATATCATTTTTAATGTTAAAAGAATCAGAGTTGAAATTTGTACGTGAAGTTGGCTTTTCACAAGTGGCGTTTAAAAATTATTGTTATGGGGGAGATCCGGGGAAGATGGCGACCAGGTGAGCAGCAAGGGAGCGAACCTCCTTAATAAACACCACCAGCTCGAGACAGACTTGGCGAGCGTGAATGCCGGGACCTCGGCTGGGAAGTTTAAACTGGGCGTATTTCTCTGAGATGCCGGGGGAGATGTGGTAGGGCGGACCAGGCTGCTGGGGCGAGACGTGGGAAAGTC
>PVLD010032963.1:0-14124 GCA_004027595.1 Dinomys branickii
GAGGGAGAGGGAGAGGGAGAGGGAGAGGGCTTGAGGTGGAGCCAGTAAAAGCTGGGCTATGACAGGGGTTGAGTGTCTTTTCTCTAATACCCCAAAGCCATCAGTCTAGTTCCGTTTTCTCCTTTCTCATATCCCCTGACACTGGGGAAGCAGGCATATGGAGTAATTTACTTGCTGCCACGATGGAATGGATGCTGTGGTTTTTCTTGCACATCGATCTGAGTAAATCAGGCTAACCTTAACCTCCTTGATACAGCGGTCCCTTTGGGTTACTCAGACCAGAGCCATGTTGGCACACGGCATTCCCTGACCATAGGGGCCTGGGGGTAAATGAGGTAAAAGTTATGATCTTTATTCAGTGTTTAGAAAAGTGCATTAGGTAGCAGAAGGAATTACAGCACCGATTGCTGCAGTCAGCACCACACAGACACAAGCAGAGCCAGTTGTAGGATGGAGCCAATTTTATGCATGACGAAAGGGGGAAACACTCTTCAGTGAGTGAATCAGCCACTGCCGAAGCCTTGAGCTGGGGCTCTCAGTTAACTGAATCAGACGATGGTCTTTCCTTCCTTTGAAACAGCTTGAGTTGGACTTTTGCAGTATTTATGATGGAAAGCATCCCCACACATATGTGTGCTTTGAAGATGAACTTTTTTCTTTTCTGTTAAAATGTTTCCTCTATTTCACCTGAGAACTCTTACACATTTTCCAAGAACTTGCTCAATGATCTCATTCATTCAGAAGACTTTGCCACCTATATCTGGAGCCTAGAATAATTCTCCTTAGCTCTGGGGTGCTCGTACAAATATATAGACATTTGGGGCAATAGATGGAAATGGACACGTATGAGTAGCCCTGTGCTTGGGACTGCACAGACATGCGGTGGGTGTTCTTTAATACTATCATGAGTGACAGCTTGTCGTCCTCCTGTACTCTCAGAAAAGATTTCCCTGATGGCTTCCAGAACATTCATGATAGTCTTTTGAATGTGGATCCCCAGTCTCCCTCATCAGGACTGTGCAATTTCCACAATGCAGTGACACCAAGCTAGCCTTTATCTGTCATTCCTTTGCTGACATATGGATGATCAGGCACTGATTAGACAGTTACTGATTATCTACCATGTTCCTGCACTGCAGCAGATGCCCTGATACAGAGTAAGAAGTGACTCTGCTTTCAACGGATTTATAGTCTCACATGAAAAATAAATGGGCAAATAAGTAAATGCCATAGAAAGAGCATGTACAGAATCTAGTATAGTGAAGCTATTAAAAGCATGGACTCTGGAGCTAAATCACCCGAGTTCAAATTCCACCTCCACCACTTACCAACTGGACAGTCTTGTGCGAGTCATTTAAATGCTGTACCATTTATTCACCTATAGGCATAAATGTACATTTGAGGATGTGAAGTATGAGTTACAGTCTCTGTGAAAGAGAGATAGAAAAAGAAATTCTAGGGAGGAAGAGCAGAGTGGGCAAAGGTAAAGAAAACACAGAACATATCAGGACTGAGACCCTGGGGCAGATTTACGATAAGATGGAAGAGTAACAGGAGATGAGGAACACACTGCCTCTAAAAACGTCATTGCTGGAAGAGCCTTTAGAAATGAGCCAATCTCACTCCCTATGTGGAAACCATGGGTCCCAGGAGGGTGCCTGATGATACTGGTTTGTCCAGAAGTGAGGGTTTTGCCAGGATATAGGACTGAGGATGCTAACACAGGGAAAGACTGACAAACTGTGACCAATTGCTCTCTCTAAGGCTCCGCAAAGCAGAGTGACCTCTGATCAGTAAGCAAACAAGAAGAAAGCAAGCCTTTATGCTGAAATCAGGTATAATAGTCTCTTGCGAAAGCTGGTCTATTGTACTGGAATGATGTATTCTCTTGGCTATTGTGCTTGACTATTTAAAGATGTACTTACCTATGCTGGGTGTGGTGGTGCATGCCTGTATTCCCAGCACTCGGGAGGCTGAGGCAGGAGGAGCACTTCAATTTGAGGCCAGCCTGGGCTACACAGTGAGTTCATGTCAGCCTGAACTACACAGCAAGACCCTGTCTCAAAAAAAATGCACTTACTCTGTGGCTTTTTGCTCAACAAGCTCAAGTATTACTCATTCATACGCAAGTCAATAAAAGAACCAGGACGTCCTCAGCTTCCCTCAACAGTTTCTAAATTTCCATTCCCACCAGTTTTTGAAAGCGCCTTCACTCTTATCTGTTTTCCCTGAAGGGAGTCAAAGACAGCTGGACTTGATATTATGTGGGGTCTCAACAAGTTTTGATGATGAATATTTCATTGACTTTGCCTTCAGAGTTGCTCTTCTTACTTCCCAAGTAAGAACGCCCAACAAAGGGTCGGTATACCAAAGCACTCAGCACTATCAAGACTAAAGAGGAAGTTAAGCAGGAAAGAAGACATTAAAGTCCACGTTTGGTTGTCAGTGCTGAGAGAGCCACTTAAAAAACATTCAATTCTTCGTGCAGAAAATTTGAAATAGTCAGGGGCTCCTGTTAAGACCTTTAAACTTCCACCATACCAACATCATATCAGATGAATCACCTTCCGGATCCACCAGCCAGGGTCTTTGTTTAGCTTGCACAACTAAAATTAGCAGCCTATTCACCATCTTTGAGGGCTGGAGAATTATTTCATACACATGGGACAAAAGCGAGGGAACTGAAGAGGGGCGTTTTCCCCAAGTCTCATCCACGAGATTCTTCTTGTTAAACAGACACTCTCAAGCATCCAATTTACTGCAATTATAGCAATCAAAAAAGCATTCAGCCTCCTTCCGCACCTGACAAGCCAGCTCAGGGATTCAGTCTCCCCCAGTGGTGGGGTGGATGCTAACTCACGCAGCTCCCTTCCCCCATTCCAGCTATAGCCATCAATACTACCCCATGTTCACCCATAAAGTGCAAGAGAGTTAGTTTATAGTCCAAGGAACTCAGTCATGCTGGTGCCGAATGGTAGACCTATAGCAGACCAGGCCCAGAGGTCCTGGTTCTCCAGAAGTTACTGGTTAGCCTTCGCTATTAGATTATATATCCCTACCCCCCACAAAGGCTGGAAGGGAAACGACAAACGACAACCTCGTCCATTTTTAAGTTTCAAAGGGCTGATGAAGAAGTTCCTGCACGAACAGGTGCAGGTAGAGCCTCGTGGAGAAGCCAGAGGCTGCCTGATTGCTGCATTGTGCCAGCTTTCATGGCTCTTGAATGAGTGCTTTGTGTGTACACAGTCTCTCCAGATTGCGGGAATCGGCTGCTGATGGTGGAAGGGTGGGGATCTGTTGATTAAAGGCCCATTTACAAAATGCAAATAGCCCTCAATTTCCTTTTCTCACCTGCTTCTTTCTTTCAGTCCAATGGATTTCAGGAAAGCTGAAAATGTTATTTAATTATGCCTACCCCCTGCACTCACTCCTAAAGCATGCCATTCCCAGTGATGCATATGGAGTCATTCTTAGGGACTGTTCCCAGCTTTCCAAGAGATAGAAAAGTCCCCAACTACTCCAAATAGGCTGACGTTGAGTCATCTGCTTGGACTTCCACTATGCCACCCCCTCGGGACATTCTCGCTGCCCACCTATAACGTATTTCCATCTGCCTTGGAGGCCATTGACTATAGCCCACACGTAGACCATACATAATTATTCACCGTGTTTCTCTAAGTCACCTCTCAGAGTCTTTGGAAATCAATATGTAAATGTTGGTTATTGTTAAGGAAACTGAAACTCCTGGGAAATTCTCTCCTTTTTTTTTTTCAGTTTTCTCATCTTTACAATGATGATAATAGGTATAACAAGACTTTCTTCATTAGGGAGTCCCAAGTGAGATAACAGCTACAGAACAGCTAATATAAATTCTTATGATATTTTCACATAACTTCCTTCAGGTTGCTTTTATACCTTTCTATGTAATATGTTCCTCTAGAGCAGGACCTTTCTAGATTTCCTGCTTTATCCATGTGATCCTCAGGCGTCAGGGGCATGGAATGAGTACTGGAGTGGAAAGTAGGTTTGGGCTGGAGCCTTAATACTGTCCATTTGCCCCACATCCTCCCATCTGGTTGACTCTCATGAAGTACCCTATGTTCTGTGCCTTTATGCTTCCTTTCCCTCTTAAGTACCTACTAACTTTGCTCCATTAATTGAGACTCCATCCCTCCTTCCAGTGTAAACTAAATGCCCTACTTTCAACCAGCCCTTCTGTACTTGTGTGAGCCTACACTAGTGTTACACCATGGATAGGGAATGTGTCCACCCAAAGGCTCATGTGTTGAAGGCATGGTCTCCAGTATAGCATTGTTCAGAAGTAGAGCTAATCGAAGGTGACTGAATGATGAGGGTTTTAACTTTATCAGTGGGTCAATACACTGATGGATTAATAATTTGATGGCATTCTTAGTAGAAACTTTGGCATGGGGTGCTAACTGAAAGGAGTGGATCATAGGCCATGCCCTTAGGAACTGTACGTTATTCTCAGCACCTGTCTTTCTCTTTTTACTTCTTTGAAGCAGTGACGTGAAGAGTATGGTCTACCATATACTCCCCATCATGATGTTCAGTCTCACCTCAGGCCCAAAAGCAATGGAACCATGGACTGAAACCACCAAAACTGTGAGCCAAAATAAAACTTTTTTATGTTTTTAAAACTGGTTTTCTTGGGTATTTTGTCATGCAAAGCTAACACAACTAGCTACTTTTTTCCCACATTCTAGAGCTGCATATGAAAGCCTCCACTTTTAATAATTAGCTGCTTTTCAAAAGCCACATGTTAATATACAAAATGTCTTTTTATCTTTTTTTATAAAAAGTCTTTCTCTGCTGTGCTTTCCACATTTGTACAGCAATTTTAGACAGAGATTGGTCCAGTGGCCAAAACTGGTCTGCTTTCTCTTTTTGTATGTCCTAATGTTAAAAATGTTTTCTGTATTTGAAGTGGTTGAAAAAAGATAAAAAGAAAAATATTTCATTAAGTGTGAAAATCATATAAAATTTAAATTTCAGTATCCACAAATAAAGTTTTATTGGAACACAGCTGTACTCATTTACGAAACAGGTTCCTTGAGCCCTGGTTTGCAATTTTTCTGAGTCAAAGGAGACAGAATACAATCTATGCAAAAGGTTGCGTGAAGTGGATTCATCACATACAGAGAGACATCAAGGGACAACAGAGATCTAGGATTCACTGCAAGACAGACCCTAAGGCTTGGGAAAGCTTGCAGAGTAAATGGAGTCTCCTCTGTTCATTTCCAACTTTCTCTGCAACAAAAGGACCCCTCAAAGCAGCACATCGTGGGTTTATGCCCCCTGGAATAGGAACCATAAGGCTAAAGTGTTAAAAAAGTATCCTGTGAGGGTAGGGTCTGAAAGCCAGCTCCTTATCTGAAGATGTTACATTCCTAGGATCATCTATCCTCTTCTTGATCACTACCATCCAGAAAGAGGAGACACGAGTGGACAAAAGAACTGTCCTCCAGCACTTGTTATGTATTGTTGAAGGCTTCCTTTGCTCTATAACAGCAGAGTGGAACAGTTGCAACAGACTGTATGATGCATAGAACTGCTTTTCGTAATTGTGGTAGATCTAAGGCAACATCTATGATTTTAGAAGCTCAGAAAAATAAAGTGTTAGTTTAAAACTACACAGCTTCAAAGTGTTGGGGCTGGTAGTCCATTCTGCATTCTCCTAAAATCTAGACCTGCATCCCTTTTCAATCCAGTCAGTACATTTTGGAACACTGTCTTATAACTCATTGCTTTCCATATGCCTCCTTCAGCATCTATAAGGAGCTCTGTTTAAGAAATCTTGGCATCTGGGAGCATGCCCTTGAATCCAGGTGCCCTGGATACTCTGAAATGGTATGTAATTGTTAACAAATTAAAGTCACTGATAACTACTAAGCCACTCTTCTTGGGTGACCTTGAAGTAGATGAGACACAGAAGGCAATCATAACTCCTTCCTTGACTTTGATAAGGTTTAGTTAGGAGGAAGTGACATGTTGCTGGTGGTCACCATCTATAAATTAGCAGCTGCTAGTCTCTGGGAGGGGCAGATAGAAATGCTGGCCCCATCCAAACCATCCTCAGGCAGTTGCTTTCCTTTCTAATCCCCTTCCCAGGTCCATCTGTTGTGCTGCAAATATCAGGATTTCATTATTTCTGTGGCTGAATAATATTACATTGTATTATTCCATTGTATTATTATGGAATAGTATTCCAAGTGTTATTTCATGTAGAATGTTGCATTCACTCACTGATGGGTATCTCCATGATTCCATGTCTTAGGCTACAGTGAATAGCCGTGCACTCATTTTTCAGTAAGGGAAAGTGAGACCTGAGTGGGAGAGGAAGCATGCTTGTACCCAAGGTTATCCCACAAGCAAATGCATCAAAAATCCAGGACAGTTGAAGAGCTAACTTCCCCAAGGCTTGTACAGCTGCTAACTAAGGAAGCCACAGTTCAGCCAACTGCATTGAACAGGTCCAGCATTCTTTTAATCAGATGCCTGTAAAGGAAAGTTATGAAGGACTGATGTTTAGTAGTTGTCTTGAATAGCTCACCCATCCGGATTATCTCTTCTTCTCCTATCTGTGCCTATGCTATTTTACAACTCCACAGAGATAAAAATTGCACTATAGAATAGCTTAATAACAATACAAATAATTTTTGTTCATAGAAATGCACATTGGGTTTCCATGGACTGTAACCAATTGTTGCCCTGAAGATAGTGACCACCTTTACATCCTTTTGTAAATTATTTTCAGTGTTAAACATTTGGCTAACAATGTATTGTGCTCAGAGTTCACTACTGAATTTATTTATTTATTTATTGTCTTTTTGAGATAGGGTCTTACTATGCAGTTCAAGCTGGCCTTGAGCTCACTTTGTAGCAGAGGCTGGCCTTGAACTCACAGTTATCCTCCTGCCTCAGCCTCCCGAGTGCTAGGATTACAGGCATGCACCACCACGCCTGGCTTTTGAATTTATTGTAGCAATTTACCACTGTATCAGTTGAGTTAAATAAGATCTTCGACATGTATACCTTTTATACCTGTATCAGAGTCATGATTCTATCTCTTCTAAAATGTGGCCTTTAATAGATAGTAAATGTGAACAGTGCATTTGCCTTGATTTTTCACCCCGCCCTCTGGTCTTATGCATGGCTCATTCAATAAATGTAAAATCTATGGGTTTCTAAAAAGCATGGGGACCAACCTCATTTGGAAACCGCCTTAGTGTCTGCTGGGCATCTCTACTTTCATGACCTCTTTGGCTCCTACAAACAGCTTGCGAGAGTGCACATCGTTCCCATTTCACAGGTAGGGAAAACGAAGGTAGGGGAAGAAGCATGCTTTATAAAACCAAGGTTTCGCAGCTACAGAAGAGGCAGAGCCATGACCTCTGCCTAAAGGTCCTATTTCTAACTTCTATGTTCAGTTCCTTCATTAACCCATGTCTTTGGTTTATGGTGAAAAATGTTCTGGCTCCAGCTTTTGTAAAGTCCAAAGTGGGAGAACTGTTATTTCAGAAAGAAAAGGCCGAGGATTTGGACACAATGGAAGTTCTGAGAAGTCAGAATCCTATCTCCAAGGATGCAAGCCAGCTCCCTCTTTCATCTTTCCCCTCGAGAACAAAGCCAGTTTTACATGTTAATGGATTTCATTACTGCATGGAGATCTGAACAGATAGAAAAGTCCCAGGCGGTGATGACACAGCGATGGTCTGTTGAGCAGCATTTGAATTAATTTGGAAGCTTCATCTCTCTGATTAGTGCGGTTATTAGTGTTAATACTTGAAGTTCATGTTACCAGGGTGTTACTGTGAATTTGAAGCATTAACATGGGCCTGATTTCCTAGTATTTGTTTGCTTATTTATTAATCAGCTCATTCATAATTGCTTTGGTGCTGACACATAAAACACCCCTGCGTTCAGCTTCCCAGCTTGACTTCATAAAGGATAATGTTGGGTCTCATTTAGCCGATGTCTGGTGCTAATAGGTTGTCCTTATCTACTTTGGTACCTTCCCCACTGTGGACATTCTCGCCTTTGTCCTCGCACCACCGCTGAGGGGCAGAGAGAAACTTAGAGCTTAAAGAAACAGCGTGAACTGGGACTCAGGCTCACAGGCCTTTGTTCACATCGACTATGGACAGTGACTCTGACAAAGCTCTGGCTCTGTGAGGGCTGCAGGCTTTCCCTCTTCGAAACAAGAGGTTTAGATGAGATGAACTCTCTGTTTCCTTTGAAGCCCTGGGGTTCAGCCAGCAAATAAAAATTAACAGATGACTAGACAATCATGAAAAGGTATCATGTAACT
Organism: Dinomys branickii; assembly: GCA_004027595.1. Taxonomy (NCBI): domain Eukaryota; kingdom Metazoa; phylum Chordata; class Mammalia; order Rodentia; family Dinomyidae; genus Dinomys; species Dinomys branickii. The sequence goes on from PVLD010032963.1 coordinate 8,333, forward strand.
AAGAGATGATTTACTCCCATGCACTGTCTCCACAACAGAGGTCAGTGAGACACCAAACAGGTTAGTGGTGGCAGAGGCCAGATGGCAGTTTAGTGTCAATGCCTGAACCTGAGCTATACTTTCTTGTTCCTGGTCTAGTGCTATGTGCTTCTTTTTCTTTAGTTATAAATTAAAAAAAAAATTAATTGTAGTGGGATATTTTAGATAGACATAATGATAACACTCATCATAGGGGATTTGCACCTGCGCATGATCTGTTTTAATTATTTGTCCTCCCATTACCCTCCCCTCCCTTCAGCCCCTTTCCTTCCTCATTAAAGAGCTTTGTTTCCATTTTTGTCTCCTATTCTCTTTTTATTTTCCCTTCCTTCCTTTCTCTCTTCCTCCCTTCCTAGTTCCCCTTTACATTTGAACATTTTCTTCCTATTTCACAATATCTATTATGTATTGTGGTCCTTAATTACCCTTTGGGTTTCTCATACCAGAGAAATCAAGTGATATTTAAACACGTGTATCTGATTTATTTCACCTAAGAGTATTTTCTCACAATGCATGCATTTACCTAGAAATGTCTCAAGTTTATCCTTATTGATGGCATTGTAGTACTCCATTGTATAAAAATAATCCCATCTCCTTTATTTATTCATTAGTTGATGGACATCTGGGCTTTTTCCGGGCGTTAGCTTTTATAAATTGTGCTACTATAAACATGGGTGTGCATATATCAGTATAATGTCCTCTCAAAGCCTCCTGCAGCCATAGGTGGCTGGATCTAAAGTGTGTGATGTTGAATTGATTCATGGTGCAGTGCTGGGATGAAGCACACAAGGATTACGGGTGGGAGTGCTGCCTGCCCTAAGTAGCCTGGATAAGATAGGAGGGAAAGCGAGGGTTGTGTTTGTCCTTTGTTGCCTTGCTACCTTCTGCTCACCATGAACTCTTTCTCCTCTGTGATGTCATCCTGCATGGGAATCAGGTGCTCACGGACTGAAACCTCTATAAACTGTGACTTAATTAAACTTTTTCTTTTTTAACTTTGGGTGCCAAGTATTTTGTCTCAGTAACAAGAAAAGTGCTAAGACAGAATTTGATACCAGAGAAGTGGGGATGTTGCTGTGACTGTGGTTTAGGAGACTTTAGAGCTAGCTTGTGGCAAGGGGAAGACTTAGGAAATGTTCGGAAATGCCAGCTGAAAAAGTAGAGCTGGAATGCCTGAGGCTATACTTAATGGGAGATTCTAGTCGGAGCTCAGAAGACCAGAATGCTGATAGAAATTTTGTCTGTAAAGACCATGCTCAGGAGGTTTCTGTTGAGAAGACGGACTGCATTGGCTGTTGGACTCCAGACTACATGTGTTTTGTCTTGTCAGAAAGTTTGCTTTATGTCTACATTCAGAGACTTTGCCTAAGACTCAGATTAAGGGCAGCAGACTAATCTGGCAGAAAAAATTTCAAGGCAGTCTGATGTTGACGCAGTGACATGGCTACTGTTGACCATTTTTAGCCAGATTTATATTAAGAATCAAGAGGAAAGAGCCCAGCAAAATGATTTAAAATATTTTGAGTTTGGCCAGTGAAGTAATGACCTGCAAAGGTAGAACAGAGGAGAGACTGGCTACTGAAAAGAATAGCAAAAAAGGCCAAGAATTTCAGAAAAAGAAAACAGAAAAGATGGCTGAGGACACCACAAGGACCCCAGCCTCTACAGTCTAAGAGTTGCAAAGGGGAAAGATTTTGCTTTCAGAAGACTTTGCTCTGAACACCATGTTCCAGAATTGTAGCAGTCTAAGGAAGTTGTTTCTTCAGATTTGGTTCATAGGTACCCAACTCCTACAGATAGGAGACCTAGAAGGGGAATAGCTGGGTCAAATGGAACCTCTAGTTTTAGTATTTTTGAGGAATTTCCACACTGATTTCCATGGTGCTTGTATCAGTCTAGACTCCCACCAACAGTGGCAAAGGATTCCTTTTTTCCCACAGCCCTCCTAGCATTTGTCACAGGTTAATTTCTTGATAATAGCCGTTATTTCTGTAGTTCTAATTTGCATCTTCAAATGACCAGTGATGGTGAACATTTTTTCATATATTTATTTGCCATTTCTACTTCATCTGAGAAATGTCTATTCATTTCAGTTGCCCATTTTTGGATTGGGTCTTTAAATTTGGGGAGTTTGATTGTTTTATGTTCTTTGTATATTCTAGAATTAGTCTTTTGTCTAAGGAATAGTTGGTAAATTTTTTTCCCATTCTGTGGGTTGTATCTTCAGTTTGTCAGTGGTTTCTTTTGTTGTGAAAAAGCTTTTTAATGAGACCCCAGTTATTGATTCTTTGTGATATTTCCTATGCAGTAGGGGTTTTGTTCATAAAATCTGTCTGTCTATACCTGTCTTCAAGAGTTGAACAATTTTCTCTTCCAACAGATTTAATGTTTCATTTTAACATTTTGATCCATTCTGATTTTAGTTTAGTGGATGGTGAGAGATATAGGTCTAGTTTCAAACTCTGACCAGTGGAAAGGGAGTTTATCCATCACCACTTATTAAAGAGGCTGTCTTCTTCCAGTGAAGAGGTTTGGCTCCTTTTTCAAAGATAAGGTGCTGAGTGTGTTTGGAGTTGTGTCTGTATCTTTTGATCCGTTCCATTGATCCCGATGTTTTGTTTTCTTTTTTGGCCAGTGCTATGCTGTTTTTTGTTTGTTTTCATTTTTTTTTTTTTAATCAAAGTAGCTTTGTAGTACAATTTTAAGTCAATGGCTGTGATGCCCTCCAGCCTTGCCTTTCTGGCCCAGAACAGCTTTTGCTATTCTATATCTCTTCTGGCTCCAAATGAACTTTACGGTTGTTTTCTCTATGACTTTTGTTCTGTTTGCAATACTGGGGACAGGGACAGGATCCCAGGTCTCACACATAAGTGGGCAAATTCTCTCTACTCAGCCCACAAAGTAATTCTAAAATAGTATAAATAATACATTAGACTATCAGATTCCCATAAAATTCCAACTTAATAGTATAAATATCAGCTTTTGGCCCTGTTGATCCTCTTTTTCTTTCTTTCTGTCTGTGTGTCTCATTATTTTTCTCTTCTCTCTTCCCTCCTCCCCAATATCTAGCTAAATCCTTAAGCAGCCATCCTAATAAATAAGCTCCATAATCAATAAACATCATCCTGTTGTTTGCTTCTATTATTCCTCTGTTGCTATTTTTATTTTATCTGAAGTATTCATTTTCCATCTGACTCATCAAACTTTAGTTTTTCTTCTGCATTAGTTAGGAATTATATCTTTTACCTCTTTTTCTTTTAGATGTTATGCTTATATTTTTAATATGCATATTTGATATTAAAAAGAATCCCCATTGAATCAGAATGTTTTACCCTCTGTAAGCAAAACCACCAATAATTCCATAATCTTTCTTTTAAATCTCATTTAACTGGGACTGTTAACAATTTATTTCTACTTGTTTTAAACATTCCAATAATAATTCTTGAGTATAATTAAAAATCTGTAATTTTTTATAATAATACAATACTTTTTAAGAATAATAATTTAATAATAATTTAAAAAGTTTTTATAATGATTTGGATTTAGACTTATATTATCTTTTATCACTACTGTAACACATTCTAGATAATAGTCTATTGCCTTCAGATTTCTAGGTTTGCTACTAAAAAGTCTGTTGCTAGTGTAATTTATATTTCTTTGTAGGTAATTTCTCTTTCTCTATGATGTTTTAATAGCTTTTGTCTTGTTGTTCTGAACTTTCCTTTAAAAGTATCTAGATGTGAATTCGTTTTTCTGTTTTCTTTTTTTGCAGCATTATAAAGTCACAATCTGAGGATTTGTGCCTTTCTTCACCTATGGAAAGTTCTCAACTATCATCTCACTGAGTATTGATTTTCATTCTTTACTTTTTGAGCTTCTATTAAAGGAATACTGACTGAATTCTTATGTCCAAATATTTATCTTCCAGATACTATTCTGTCTTTAACAGTGTCTAGTTTGCTTTCTAAACTTTCTAGCAAATTTCAATGATTTTGCTTTTTCATTTGTCAAAGTGCCATTAGGCTCTTTATCAAATTTTCCTATTCCTTTTTCATAGACTGTTATTTGTTCTTGTAGTTTCTTAATTTTACAACCATACTCATTTTAAACATGTATATTACAATCTCCTTTAGATAGCTTTAGCCTTGATTACTGACATACAAACCCACCTACCTATTGTGTATCTATTCTCACTGTTGTTGGCATATAGTCTATAATTGTGAGCATAAGCATATTTTCAGTGACAATTTGTGGATGAGTAGGAATTAGATGTGGTGTGAGTTGTAGAAGTATCCCCCACAAAACCTTTGCTGTTGCTTTTTGTGTGTGACCCAGGGATCTCACAACCCTGGAAATATTTTAATGTAAATGTGTTTAGATATAAACATTCTCACAATGTATACATTTTGTTTTGATATAAATTCCTGCACTGTATAGGTACATGGCAAACTTTCTTGTTCAGCACAGAATCCCAGCACAGACAAACCTTCTTATAGTCTTCCTCGGCTAGTGTGGTGGGTGCAATGACTGATTTTCCAAGACTTGAACTCTAGGATGCAAAATAAGAAGACATAAACACGCAAAGAAAGATGACAGATTATACAGAGTGAGAAGTGCTCTCCACAAAGTCAAAAAGAGAAATAAATATGGGACTTTGGAGGATTAGGAAGGTTGTGATATGGATGGTGGTTGGGGTGTAAGGTAAGACTGCGTGGAGAGGCATTAAATTACACACATTCAAAAACTCTTCTATATTGTTCATTCAAGGTTTCCATCATTTTTCTATTTTGCATGCTTATATATGGTAATCTGAACAACTAATCTGAAGACAACAATATGTGTTATAACAACTATTGTTAAATTCCTACCATCTACAGTGAAGCTCTGTATCATTTCCAGTGCTTTGCTTTATTATTTTCTATTCTCTTTAATTGCTTGATCAATCTTACATTCTTACATCTGGTAATCTGAGCAACTTTGTTGAAAGTAACAACATGTTAGCAGCGTAATTTGTAATAGCTAAAATGTGGAAGCAACCCAAGTGTCCATCCACAGAAGACTGGATTTAAAAATTGTGGCATTTTTATATAATGGAATATTATTCAGCTGTAAAGAAAGACAGTTTTGGGGACTTTGTAGGCAAGTGGTCAAAACTGGAGTCCATACTCATAAGTGAAATAAATCAGCGGTACATGTGCAGCCAACGTATTGTATCACTGGTGTAAGAACCTGAGGGTGGGAATATAAACTAAGAGACATGAAGGCAATCTGTTCAAAAACAAATAACAGATGGGACGAGGGAAAGGAGAAAAGAAAGAGGCAAAAATGTATGTATGTATATATGTATATACAAATGTGCAGGAGGGCTAACATGGTTCTACTATTGTATTATATCACTTAATGCTAAGGAATAATTGATGACGGGTTATTCTATCAATCTTGTATGTCTGTATGTTATCCTGAACACACACTTCGAAGATATCAATATGCAAAGCAGCAGCTATTGTTGTTTTTTTTTTTTTTTGTCTTTGGTTTTTTGTTTTTTGTGTTTTTTCTGTTGTTGAGATGATTAATTGTCTGACCAATTTTGCATGTCTGTATCTGTGTTCATGTATATACACTTTGAAGATATCAATAGGTAAAGCAACAACCATTGTTGAGTCCATGTCACCTTGTCTATAAATCAGTTTTGATTGTACTATTTCTTATGCTAATTTGTGTCTGTTTGTTAATATGTTTTTGTGCTTTTATTT
>PVLD010032964.1:0-14124 GCA_004027595.1 Dinomys branickii
CCATACAACTCCAACAGAGATAGAACATTTTCCTAATGCATTGACAAATTGCTACATTTCAATACAAAAATCATGGAACATACGGAATTTTCTAGATGCATGTCATTATGAACAGTCATCACTGTGAGACTCAGGGACACAGTGACCCCTCAGGGCATGCTGTGAGGAATAAAACAACTGGCTTCGGCCCTGAGTAGCTCCGGGAGTCTTTGCCTATTCTATTTGTCTGCTAAAGAGTCCCTCTGGGGCTGGGGATATAGCTCAGTGGAATAAGCGCTTGCCTAGCAAGCGCAGGGTCCTGAGTTCGATCCCCAGTACCGCAAAAAATAAATAAATAAATAAATAAATAAATAAAGAGTCCCTCTGTCTCTCTCTCTTTCCCGCTCTCTCTCCCTAAGTCCCTCACTTCCTCCTTTCCTCTCCCTCCCGTTCCCTTTCTCCTCCTCATCTTCCTCTTTCTCCCTTTCCTTCTTTCTCTCCTCTTTATTTTGGCTTTCCTTCTTTTTTCTTTCTTTTCCTTCTTCCCTCCTTCCCTCCTTTTCTTTCTTTCTATTTCTGCCACTATAGTTTTATGTTCTTCTGAAAAATCACTATCTTAACCTTTTCACCTACAGTGCACCAAAAATCACTAGAAAGCATTCGCAGTGTTCTCATTTATTTTTCTCTGTTGTTGCTGATGCTGAAATGTAAAATGCTGCTTTACCCTGCTTGATAATGTATTCAACTATTTTTAACTACTCAAAGACACTAGGGAAATATTTTAGCTATATACCACCAAAACTTTTAAAAGCAAGCTTGAGAAATTTTTGGAATATAGCCATATTATATAACATTAATCTAAAAGTAGTGAAGAATACAAATTTCTTGGACAACCTATAAGCAAAATATACCCAGTCCCCTCCCCTGTCCCCGGCCTTCTCACCTTCCCTGTATTACCTGACCACTAGCAGCAAGCTCCCTGCCTTCCATTATCTGGTTGGCCATCAAGATTCTCCGCCCTTTCGTTCTCTCTCTCTCTCTCTCTCTCTGTCTCTATCTCTCTTTTTCTCTGCCTCTCTCTCTCACCCCTTCCTCCCTCTCTCTATCAGTTTTTGAGGTGTGACTGACCTAAACATTGCACACATTCCCAGTGTGGATGTGATGGTTTGATATATGCATACTTGTGAAATGGCTGTGCACACACTGCTTGGGTTTCCTGGAGGGACTTAATCATGGCTCTTGCACTTATGATCTGACAAACACCCAGGTTCTTCCTCCGGAGCTGAAGTCCTGCCTGCCTCCCTCCTCAATTGCAAAGCACGTAAGCTTGAGCAAGAGCCTCCTTCCCGGTTGTCCCTGTTGAAGACATCTTCCTGGGACACACTTGCTCCTGCCTTCTGGGAACTTAGGGATGCCACTGTGGCTCGGAGTTTCCTGGCACTCTCGGGTGTGCCTGGTTTCTCAAGCACTTCCTTTTGCCCCTTTGCCCTTGCAACATCTGACTCATCAACCCTGCCAGACCTTTTACTCCAGCTTCACAACTCCTTCAGGTTTGGCGTCTTTCTTTAAGGTATTTTCCCACCAATTTCAGTCTGAAGAACATTTTCGTCATGGAGAAAATTCAAATTGTGAATACAGAAGCATAGGTTTTCAGTGCTTGTCATAATTAATATTAACCACTTGCACCCAGCAGTGAGCCTAGCTGTCCTTCCTTCCTGCTCTAAAGTTAACCAAATGCTACACAATTTTAAACATCCCCCGAATACACTTCAGCCCTCTCGGTCCACCCACATTCCGGTTCAGCTGATGCTGTTACTTTTATCTCAGGGAATCAGTCTGACTTGCTCTTGCTGTGTCAGTATTTCTCAACTTCCTCCATCTGGTTTTATTTACTATAGAGTTTAAAAAAACTTTTTATCATGAAATAACTATGTGGATTCACAGAAAGCTGCAAAGAATGAAGATCTTTATGACCTTTCACCCAGTTCACCTCAACAGTAGTCTTGTGAGCCTCAGTAAAATATCACAACCTGGAAATGGTTATGGGCATGATCCACAGATCATAACCCTCAGCTACACACACACCTGTATTTGTGTGTGTGTGCGTGTGTGTGTGCATGTGTGTGTGTGTGTGTGTGTGTGTGTGTGTGTGTGTGTTCCATGCAACTCTCTGCTTTAAGGCCACATTAGATCCCTCAATCACTAACAAATAATTATTAACCTCCAGCAACTGCTAACAAATTCCCCAGCTCTATGATTTTGTTATTCGAGGGGTGTTTTATACAGGAATTAGCATATATTTTAAAAGACTGAGTTTTTCCCATATAACTCAATCAATGTCTACTTTAGTTGTTGGTTCTTTTTATTAATGAGTAGCATTCTGTGATATAAACGTACCACAGCTTGGGTGACCACTCACCCGTTGAAGGGCATTTGGCATGTTTCCACTTTGTGAATATTACAAATAAAGCTGCTGGGACTACTGCTGAAAGTTTTTGTATGAACATAAACTTCCATTTCTCTAGGACAAATCTTCAAAAATGCAATTCCCAGATTCTAAGTGGATGTTTAATTTTACGTGAAGCAGACGATGTATTTTCCAGGGTGACTAAGCCATTTTACATTCCCACCAGTGATGTGAAATTGATCCAGTTTCTCCACAGCATTGCCAGCATTAGGCATTCTTTTGAAGAACTGGTCTGTTGCCATTTCCTTTAAGTTGTTAGTAATGGTCTCTCTCTCTCTCTCTCTCTCTCTGTCTCTCTGTCTCTCTGTCTCTCTCTCTCTCCCCCCTCCCAAGGAATTAAGCCCAAAGCATTCACACTGAGTACATGCCCAGACTTCATTTTGTAGTTTTTTAAAATTTTGAGACAGAGTTCTCAATTATTAAGTTCTCTAGGCTGGTTTAAACTTGTGATCCTCCTACCTCAGCCTCCCAGAGTGCTGGGATTGCAGGCATCCACCACCACATCCAGCCCATCCAGCCCAATATATATTGTCTTTTTGAGACAGGGTCTCCCTATACAGTTCAGGCTGGCTTTGAGCTCACTTTGTAGCCCAGGCTGGTCTCAAACGTGCAATGATCCTCCTGCCTCAGCCTGCTGAGTGCTAGGATTATAGGTGTGCACCACCACATCCAGCTATATAATTTTTAATTGCTTCAGAGTCCCCCCAGTCCCCACTTTTTCACAGTGCTTGGGATGGAACCCAGAGTCCTGCACATGTTAGCAAGTGCTCTGCCACTGAGTTGTACCCCAATATCCATTTCTTTTTTCATATTAATGGTTTGTGTCTTCTTTTTTTAAAAAATGTTCATCACTTTTTCTATAGGTTTTTCAATTTTATTGGTTTTTTTCAAAGCAATAGCTTGTGCTTCATTGATTTTCTCTTTTCTTCTCCTACCTTAAATTGTATTGATAGCTGCTTGTACCTTTTTTGTTTCCTTTTTCCTGGTTGACTGGAGTTTATTTTGTTCCTTTTTAATAGTTTTTGATATAGGGACTTAAATCTATTGATTTGGGACCTTTTCCATGTAAGCATAAGCAGCTTCTGCTCTGTTTCATTTTTAATGCCACTTAACTGTAGCCCATAGTTTTTTATTTATTGCATTATCACCTGATTGAGTTCTTTTTAAAAATTTTTTGGAGATATTATCTATGACCCATACATATCTTAGAACTCTTTCTAAAGTTTCCAACTATTTGGAGATTTTCTTGTTATCAGTCTGTGATAGATTTTTATTTGCATTGCATTACTGTTAAGGAGCATACTGTGTATAACCTTATTTTGTTTGTTTTGTTTTGTTTTATGTCTGGTTGAGGTTTGTTTTGCGACCCAAAATATGGTCTGTCGATGAATGTTCTGAGTGTCCTTGAAAAGAAAATGCAATCTGCTTTTGTTACTTGGAGTACTTTTCTTCTTTTATTAAGTTTTTATATACATAATGATACAATAAATTGTATATATATAAATCACAATTTATGTATACATAATGATCATACTCTTCATCAGGAATTTGTACCTGTATATGATATATCTTGATTCCTCTTTTTTCCCCTACACCCTCCCCTCCCTTCCATTCCTCTTACTCTACTTATTTAAAAGCTTTGTTTCCATTGTATCCTTATTTTATCTTTTTTCTTTTCCCTTCCTCCTTTTCCTCCTCCCCTTCCCTGGTTCCCCTGGCTTTTGAACCATCTCTTCCCATTATACCTGTTATTTCATACCTATTATACACTTTGGTCCTTATGACACTTTCAATTTCTCACATCAGAGAAACAATATGATATTTACACACATGTGACCAATTTACTTCACTTAAAAGAATGGTCTCAAAGTACATCCATTCACCTAGAAATGTCTCAAGTTTATCCTTCTTCATGACTGAGTAGTACTCCATTGCAGACAAAAACACATCTTTTATATCCATTCCTTGGTTGATGGGCACTTGGATTGTTTCCAAGATGTAACTATTATAAGCTGTGCTGCTATAAACGTAGGTGCACATATCTCTCTGTGGTATGCTGTTTTTAATTCTTCTGGAAAGATACCCACAAGGGGAATTGCTGGATCAAATGGGACCCCTAATTCCAGCTCTGAGGAATCTCTCCACTGATTTCCACAGTAGTTGCACCAATCTACACTCCCGCCAACACTGGAAAGGGGTTCCTTTTTCCCCACAGCCCCTCCAGCACTTGTTATTGGTTTACTTCTTGATGATAAGTCATTCTTTCTGGAATGAGATGGCATCTTAACATTGTTCTAATTTGCATCTCTCAAATAACTAGTGATGTTGAACAGTTTTTCATATACTTATTTTCTATTTGTATTTCTTCATCTGAGAAGTGTGTATTCACCCCTGATATCCATTTTTGGATTGGGTCTTTAAATTGTGGAGGTCTGATTTTTTCCAACTGTTGATATGTTCTAGATATTAGCCCCTTGTCTGAGGGATGACTGGCTAAAAACTTTTTTCAACCACTTTGTGGGTTGTCTTTTCACTCTGTTGGTAATTTCTTTTCCTGTGCAAAATCTTTTTAATAGGATGAGACACTGGTTCTTGATTCTTTGTGTTCTTTCCCATGTTATTGGAGATTTGTTCATGAAATCTTTGCCTACACCTATATCTTCAAGAGTTCCATACCTATTTTCTCTTCCAGATTTAGTGATTCTGTTTTAATGTTTATATCTCTGATACATTTTAATTTTAGTTGAGTGCATGGTGAAAGACACAGGTCTAGTTTTAGTCTTTGGCATGTGTAGAGCCACTTTTGTCAGCACCATTTATTAAAGAGGCTTTCTTCCAGTGAACGTGTTTGGCTCCTCTGTCAAGGATAAGGTGGCTGAGCGTGTTTGGGGTTGGGCCTGCATCTTCTATCCTGTTCCATTGATCCTTGACTCTGTTTCTTTGCCAGTACCATGCTGTTTTGATCACGGTAGCTTTGTAGTACAATTTCAAGTCAGGGATTGTGATGTCCCCTGCCTTGCCTTTGTTGCCTAGGATTGCTTTTGTTAACCTGGGTCTTCATTTTTCCATAAAAATTTTAGGATTGTTTTCTCCAGTTCTGCTAGGTATGCTAATGATATTTTAATTGGCATTGCATTAAATCTGTATAACAATTTTGGGAATATGGCCATTTTCCCTTTTTTTTTTTTTTTCCGGGACCGGGGATCGAACTCAGGGCCCTAGTGCTCAGCGGCAAGCACTTAGCCCACTGAGCTGTACCTCCAGCCCTGGCCACTATGTTGATTCTTCCTACCCATGAGCAAGGGATATCTTTCCATTTTCTGATATCCTCTTTGATCTCCTTTATCAGAGTACTGTAATTTTCAATGTATAAACCTTTTACTTTCTTTGTTAGATTGACTTAAGTATTTCATTTTTTCAATGCTATTGTGAAAGGTGATGTTTCCTTAATTTCTTTCTCAGTGTGTTTGTTGTTTGTGTACAGGAATGCTGCTGATTTTTGAGTGTTGACTTTGTATCCAGCTATGCTACTGAATTTGGTTATTAAATCCATAAGTCTTTTGGTGAAGTTTTTGGTGTCTTCTATGTAGAGTATCATGTAACCCACAAATAATAATTTAATTTCTTTCCTATCCTTATTTGTGTCTCTTGTCTAATTGCCAGGGCTAATGTTCCCAGAACTATGTTAAATAGAAGTGGTGATAATGGACATCCTTGTTTTGTTCCTGATTTTAGAATGAAAATTTTCAGATTTTGACCATTTAGTATGTACATGGAGTAAGTATATATTATAAGTATTCATTAAAATCTGTTGGTTGATGGTCTTTAGTTCTGTGTCTTTGCTGATTTTTTTATCCATTATTGAGAATATACTGCTAATATTGTTATTACGGATTTGTTTATTTCCCTTTTCTGCTATATCAGTTTGTGCTTCATGTATGTTGAAGTGTCGTTTGTTGATTTCTTAGAAATAGCATATAGTTAGGTCATGCTGGGTGACCTAGGTATCCAATATTTGCCTTCTGATTGTTACATTTGTCTATATACAACTGAGATAATTATTGATATATCAGGGTGTAAATATGTCATCTTATTGTGTAATTCTGCTTTCCTTTCTGTTTATCACTTATTTCTCTTTTACCCTCCAATGAATTGTTTGAACACTTTTAAAATATTTCACTCCTTTGGGACAGGGAAGCAGCATGGGCCCAGGGAAGTGGCACTGGAGCGGCCCCATCTCTGTGGACCTCACCACTGGTGGGTGAGGCCTATGGTGCCAGAGAAGCCCCAGCTCTGTGGACCTCTCCACTGGCAAGTGAGGCCTGAGCTTCCAGAGTGGCCCTGTCTCTGTGGACCTCTCCATTGGTGGGGAGGCCAGCTATGTGGGAGCAGCTCTGAGCTCTGTGGTCCTCTAGGTTGGGAGGAGAGGCCTGCCCTCCCCCAAAGCTATCTGAGAATCCTGGAGCAGCAGCCTCTGTCTGGCCACCACTGGATTCATGCTTGAGGCCCACACACTTTCCATCTATGGCCTGGAGACCTTGATAGTGAAGGTCAACAATCCCTCACCATCACAGTTGTGGTCTGAGCCATGCACCCCACCAACTGCTTGGGGATTCCAGACCCTGTGATCCACTGCCTTCTACCATCTTGGGATAAATTTGATATCCAAGTAAACTAGGGTCCTTAAAGTCCTACTGTGAGCTGAATGGCTGGCTTGTAGCTCAGCACTTTTCATCTGACATCCAAAATGACAAGAAATAGGAGCAAAAGGCAATCCCAGAACTCAACTCCACCCAGAACAAATCCAGGAGACATTGACATAGGAGAACTTGGAAACCACATACCTGAAATCTTTAAAATGATCATATCTGAAGTAAAGAAACAATTCCATCAAGCCGTAGAACAGATCAGATCAGAAATAATCTCTCAGGCAAAAAATGAAATGACAATAATAATGAAAGAATTGCTCAGCACATCTAGAGAAGAAACAGATGAAAAATAGATGAACATAGGCAACAGATGGGAACATTACATGAACAACATAGGAATGAACTAGGATGCATGAAACAGACTCAAAGATATTTCCAGGAAATGAAAATTTCCACTGAAAGCTTGCAAAGCTGCTTGAGTGAAGCTGAGGATAGAATTTCAGATCATGAGGACAGCATGACAGCTAGTGATCGTGAAAGGAAGGATTTCTTAAAATCATCAAGGATCCAGGAAAAATCAATCTAACAGCTGCAAGATGAGGCAAAGAAAAATAATGTCAGAGTAATAGGAGTCAATGAAACACCAGGAGGCAACACAAATGACATAAAGAGAATATTTGCCGAAATAAGAGCAGAAAATTTCCCAAGCATGGAAAAAGATTCTGATCTGTAGGTAAATGAGACATATAGAACTCCAACTAGTCATAATCAAAATAAAACCACACTCAGACATGTAATAATCAAAATCCCAGATCTCCAGCAAAAGAACAGAATATTAAAAGCTGCTAGAGAAAAGAAACAGATTACCTATAAAGGAAAGCCCATCAGAATCACAGCAGACTTTGCAACACAAACCATTTAATAGAGAAGAGCTTGGAGCAATGTATTACAGGTTCTGAGACAAAACAACTTCCAACTCAGATTGTTGTATCCTGCAAAGCTATCCTTCAAATTCAATGCAGAAATAAAATATTTCCATGACAAAGAAAAACTGAGGAACTTAATGAGTACCCAACTAACCTTAGGAAAAGTATTAAAAGATATTCTAGACAGAGAAAAAAGATACCACAATGTCAAAGGAACCCTCAAACAGAGCAAGCAATTAAACAGATAGCAAAAATAGGAAACCAACAGCAAGTAAACAACATGTCAAGGATAAGCCAACATATATCACTTATAACGATTAATGTAAATGGCCTCAATTCACCAGTCAAATGAAACAGACTGGTACAGTGGATTAAGAAACAAAATCCCACAATATGCTGTATACAAGAAACAGATTTTACTCAAAAGGAAATCCATAGACTGAAAGTCAGAGGATGGAAAACAATTCTCCATGCAACAGGTTCCCAGAAAAAGCAGGGGTAGCTATTACATTTGCATACAACGTAAACCTCAAACCAAAAACAATCAAATGAGATAAAGAAGGTCACTACATACTAGTAAGGAGAAAACTGCAAGAGGAAGATATAACAATCATAAACATGTATGCACCAAATGTTGGAGCACCAAACTATGTAAGATAAATCTTAACAGACATGAAAAACCAAATAATCAATACTTCTATTGTAATAGGGGACCTAGACACCCCTTTGATGCAAAGATACAGTTCAACTAGACAAAAAATCAGCAAAGAAATAACAGACCTGAACCAAATCTGTGAACAAATGGACTTAGTAGATATATACAGAGTGTTCCACCCCAAAACATCAGAATACACATTTTTCTCAGGTGCACGTGGAACTTTCTCTAAAATACACCACATTCTAGCCCATAAAGCATACCTACCTAAGGTATGCAAAAGAACTGAAATCATCTCATGCATATTATCTGACCACAGTGCAATGAAATTGGAAATTAATGAAATGACAAAAGGAACTCCAAAAACTCCAGAAACACTTGGAAAGTAAATAACAGCCTCCTGAACAACAAATGGGTCACAGAAAAAACTAAAGAAGAAATTTAAAAATACCTACAAATGAAAATGCAGATACAACTTACTAGAATCTGTGGGATACAATGAAAGCAGTTCTCAGAGGGAAATTTATAGCAGTGAACTCACACATAAGGAAAACAGAAAGAGAACAAATAAATAGCCTAATGCTACAAGTCAAACTTTTAGAAAAATAAGAGTAAGTCAAGCCCAAAGCCCAAAGAAGGGAAGAGATTATAAAGATCAGGGCAGAAATTAATGCAATTGAGATGAAGAAAACCCTACAAAAAATAAATGAATCAAAGAGTTGGTTCTTTGAAAGAACAAATAAAATTGATAAACCTCTGGCCCACCTTACCAAAAAAAGAAAGGAAAAAACTCAAATTCATGCAATAAGGAATGAAAAGGATGAAATCACTACAGATCCTACAGAAATTCAAAAGATCATTAATACCTACTTTGAAAATCGTTACTCCTGTAGGATAGAAAACTGAGAAGAAATGGACAGATTCCTAGATATGTATGAATAACCAAGTTGAATCACGAAGATATAAAAATCCTCAACAACCCAATATCAATTAATGAGATTGAAAATGTCATTAAAAACTTACTGACAAAGAAAAGTCCAGGCCCTGATGGATTCATAGCAGAATTATATAAAAAAAATTCAGAGAGGATTTAATGCCAACACTCCTGAAACTCTTCAATGAAATTGAAAAGGAAGCAATTCTCCCTAACTCATTACTGGAGGCAAGTATTATACTGATACCAAAACCTGAGAAAGATCCAACCAAGAAAGAGAACTATAGACCAATTTCCCTAATGAACATAGATGTAAACATACTGTTATGGTTCTAATATAATATAATGTCTTTGTATCTGGAAACTGGTTTAAAGAAATGTGCCTGGTTGCCAAGTTGACAAGGGAGCATAGCTATGGTTGATACATTGTGTCAACTTGGAGAGTCTAGAGGTTTGGCTGAGTGACTCAGAAGGAAAACAGGGTGCTTACTTTGTATACATCCTGAGCCTGTGGAAGAGGAGGGCATGGAGATTGTGTGAGTGCCACCTGCCCCCTGGGTGGGAGTAGCCTGTTTACAATATAAGGGAGTGTAAGAGGCTGTTTGCTCACATTCCTCCCTTTTGCTGGTTGTTTTTGCTGTGCTCTGCTGCCATAAACATTTGCCCTCTGCCATGTGCCACTCTGCCTCAGAACCAGCCAAGTATGGACTGAAACCTCCACAAACTGTAAGCTAAATAAACTTTTCCTTCCTTCATTTTGGGCATTAGGTATTTTGTCTCAGCAACAAGAGAAATGTAACCAAGACAGGTGCTCAATAAAATACTAGCAAATAGAATGCAGCAAATCATCAAGAAAATCATACACCATGACCAAGTCAGATTCATTCCAGGAATTCAGGGATGGTTCAATATATGCAAATCAATTAATGTAATATACCATATCAATAAAGTCAAAGACAAAAACCACATGATAATCTCAACAGATGCAGAAAAAGCTTTTGACAAAGTCCAGCATGCATTCATGATTAAAACCCTACAGAAAATAAGAATATATGGCCTTTTTCTCAATCTGATGAAAGCCACCTATGATGAACCAACAGCCAAAATCATACTAAATGGACATAAACTGAAAACTTTCACTTTAAAGTCAGGAACCAGAGAAGGATGTCCACTGTCACCACTCCTATTCAACATAGTTCTGGAGGCATTTGTCCGAGCAATTAGACAAGAGAGAGAAAAAAAGGAATAAGGATGGGAAAGGAAGAAGTGAAATTATCACTATTCGCAGATGACATGATACTTTACATGGAAGACCCCAAAAACTCCACCAGAAGACTCCTTGAATTAATCAACAAATTTAGTAGTGTAGCTGGATACGAAGTCAACACCCAAAAATTAATAACATTCCTATATACAAACAACTAACAAACTGAGAGAAAAATTAAGGATACCATACCTTTCACAATAGCATCGAAGAAATTGAAATATTTAGGAGTCAATCTAATGAAGTAAAAGATCTATTAAATGAAAGCTACAGTACTCTGAAAAAAGAGATTGAAGAGGACTTCAGTAAATGGAAAAACATTCCTTGATCATGGATAGGAAGAATCAACATTGTGAAAATGGCCATACTACCAAACTTGTTACACAGATTCAATGCAATTCCCATTAAACTACCATTAGCGTACCTCACACATCTGGAGAAAACATTCCTAAAATTCATCTGGAACCACAAGAGACCCGGAATAGCAAAAGCAATCCTGGGCAACAAAGATAAGTCAGGTGGAATCACAATCTCTGACCTGAAAGTATACTACAAAGCTAATGCAGTAAAATCAACCTGGTACTGGCTAAAAACAGACCTGAGGATCAATGAAACAGACTGGAACATGCAGCCACAACCACAAACATACTCAGCCACCTAATCTTTGACAAAGGGGCCAAACAAGCTCACTGGAAGAAAGATAGCCTCTTTAATAAATGGTGCTGGAAAAATTGGCTTTCCACTTGCCAAAGACTGAAAATAGACACAAGTTTATCACCACGCAATAAACTCAAGTCAAAATGGATCACAGATCTCAATATTAAATCAGAAACACTCAATCTATTGGGAGAGAAAGTAGGTAAAAATCTTGAAGACATAGGGATAGGCAGAGAGTTCATGAGCAAAGACCAAATTGCAAAGGAAATACTTCAAAGAATCAGCAACTGGCACCTCATCTTACTGAAAAGTTTTTTCACATCTAAAGAAATCAGCAGCAGAGTAAAAAGAAAACCCACAAATTTCAAAACAATCTTAGCTGGCTGTCCCTAGGACAAAGGTCTTCTATGTAGAACATAGAAAGAATTTAAAAATGTCAGCTCCCCCAAAATTCAAAGACCCAATCCAAAAATGGGCATCTGAGATGAATACACACTAATCAGATAAAGAAATACAAATGGCAAGTAAATGCATGAGAAAATGTTCAACATCATTAGTCGTTCGAGAAATGCAAATTAAAACAATGTTGGGATTTCATCTCACCCCAGTAAAAATGGCTGGCATTAAGAAATCAACCAGTAAGAAACGCTGGCGAGCCTCTGGTGAATTAGGAAATCTTCTCCACTGCTGGTGGGAATGCAGACTGGTGAAACTATTGTGGAAATCATTTTGGAGATTCCTCAGCAAACTAGGTCTTAGAGGACCCATTCAACCCAGCTGTTGCCCTTCTGGGTATTTTCCCAGAAGATCTGAAAAAGTCATATCACTGCACTATATGTCCACTCATGTTTATAGCAGAACAATCTGTAATAGCTAAATCATGGAAGCAACCCAAATGTCCATCCACTGAGGATTGGGTAAAAAAATTGTGGCATTTTTATATAATGGAATATTACTCAGCTATAAAGAAAGATAAACATGAGGCTTTTATAGTTAAATGGTCACAGCTTGAGACCATACTCATAAGTGAGATAAATCAGATGTGCATGTGTAAGCAATGTATTGTATCACGAGTGTAAGAACCTGAAAGTGTGAATAAAAATTAGGAGGTATGACAGACATTGTGAAATGAAAGGAAACTGCTCAAAAATAAAGAGCAACTGGGATGAGTGAAAAGAGAAAAGGAAGAAAGGGATAATTATGTGTGTATGTATATGCAGGATAGCTAACGTTGTACTACTGACTTCTATCACTTTATTGAAAGGAACAGTTAATGAGTAATTATTTGATCAATCTTGCATGTCTATATTTTTTCCTGAGTATGCACTTCGAAGTTATCAGTGTGTAATACAACAACCATTGTTAATTCCTTGTCTCCTTGTCTATAATTCAGTAGTGCTTGTACTCTTCTTGTGCTACTTTGTAAATGGCTGTCTGTTTGTTCATATGTTTTCATTCTTTTACTTTAAAAAATAATTCACTGCAGTTTATCTAAGTATTTCTGTCTATGTCACGTCAAACAGTTTTCCTAAAGGTCTCTTTGTGTGTTGTAATATACATATAGAATGTATCTATTGGTATTAACACTTTACTACCTCAAGTCATATGTAGAATTTATTTTTTATAACCTTTGCTTATAAAATATAATTATGTTGAGTATTTCCTTTATACACACTGTACTTCACATCAGATGCTATTATAATTTTTCTACTATCCAATATAATTTTAGAAACTCATAGAAAGATGGATGCTTTAATAACATCCTTTGCTATCCATTCTGTTGCTTTTTTTCTCTTTTGAAACTTTAGGCCTTTTATTATAAATTCTCATTTGGGAAATTTTCTTCAGTCATTCTTTAAAGTTACATCTGTGGGCAACAAATTATCTTTATTTTTCTTCATATGAGGATACGTTTTTCCCCATTCATCTCTTAGAATATTTTAATAGGTAATAGAACCCATAGGTGACAATTATTTTCTTTTAGCACAAAACATATGTTGTACACTTCTATCTCATCTCCATAGCTACAGATGACAAATGTGCTGTCATCCATATGCATATTCTTTTATAGGTAATGTGTCTACTCTCTGGATGCTTCCAAGATTTTTTCTTTTTCTTCAGATTTGCACTTTGTTCTTTCTTTAGATTTGCCATATTTTTGGTTATAGTGTTTTTTGGGGGTTATCATGTTTTGGAGATTACTCAACTTTTTAAATTTGCAGGTGTGTGAATTTCCTAAAATTTGGGAAACTTTGGGAATTTGGGAAACATTATTTAAAACATAATTTGGGAAACATTATTTCTTTGAATGATTTTTAGCCTTGCATTCTTTCTGAGTTTCCCACAGTATGAATGCTGGGTGTTTTGTTATTGGCATATAGGTCTCTGAGGCTCTGTTCATTTTTTTCTGTTGATTTTTATCTGTATTTTTAGGTTGGTTAATTTCAATGATTCTATCATTGAGTTCACTGATTGTTTCTTCTATTACATTTGTCACTCAATTAGTGAGTGTGTAAAGGTATTTTTGGGTTTTTTTTTTCACTTTTTGATATTGGTTTTTGGTGTTTATTAGTTCCATAGATTCCATTTGGCT
>PVLD010032965.1:0-14123 GCA_004027595.1 Dinomys branickii
CTCCGCCGCCAACAAGCCGATCTCTGTCGGGAGTCGCCGGGGGGCTGCGCCGGCTCGGGAGGCGGGAGGGATCGAGGCGTCCGTGCTCTCAGGGCGCTAGGGCCCAGCAAATCCTTCTCTCCGCTTCCGGCGGCGTTTGTGGCCCTCCACGCGGCTTGCCCGACACGCGCGAAACGTGGGATTGCCGGGCGTCTCCGCCGCTAGCAAGCCGATCTCTGTCGGGAGCCGCCGGGGGGCTGCACCGGCTCGGGAGGCGGGAGGGCCCGAGGCGGCCGTGCTCCCACTGCGCTTGGACCGATCCCAGCTTCTTCCCCGCGGGGATCGTCCCTGGCTCCCAGCATCTGGGACTTTCCTGCGTCTCGCCACGGCAGTTTGGGCCGCTCTACCGCATCTCCCCCGGCATCTCAGAGAAATACGCCCATTTTAAACTTCCCAGCCGAGGTCCCGGCATTCACGCTCGCCAAGTCTGTCTCGAGCTGGTGGTGTTTATTAAGGAGGTTCGCTCCCTTGCTGCTCACCTGGTCGCCATCTTCCCCGGATCTCTCCCCCTCTTCTAGTCTTTTGTCTACTTCTTCTCTATGTGTACGGAACATTTCTTCCATCATTGTTTTCAGCTCGTTTTTTTGTCTGAGAGATCATTGCAGGTATGTGGCTTATTTCTGCTTTAAGCTCTTTTATGGCCTGTTGTAGTTGTTTCATTTCGGATGCAATCATTTCATAACTTGCAGGTATGTGGCTTCCTGGTTCCCCTGTATCCTCGCATTCAAAACTTGTTCTGGGTGGGGTTGAGTTCTGAGACTGCGTTTTGTTCTTCTGTCTTCCCATTTTTGGGTATCAGATTTAAAATATTGAGCAATAAATTCCCCAGGCAGTTCAGCAGGCAAAGGTCTGCTGCAGAGGCTGCTCCAATGACTTCTCTTCGGGGGAATGTCCCTTAATCTTTCTGCTGAGAGTTCCGCTTAAAAGGCTGTTCAGATGTTGGTTAGGTACTCCCTACCGAGAGACCTGGGTGGAGTGTGTAAGACCACTCCCCCGCCCTCCCAGGGTTCCCTGCAGGTATAGGGATGGATCTCCTCACCCACTTGGTGATCTGGTTGCGAGCACAGATAGCTCACCAGTTTTCGGAGTCTCTGCAGGCAGGAAGGTTCCAAAGTGCCAGTTTTTTGTGCTATGCTCGCGATCCGCCGCTCGCAGCTACTTGTTTCCTCGTGCTCTCTGGGTCTGGGGGAGGGAGCGGGATGCTCCGCTCCTATGCTGCTCGCGCTGCCCTGGCCACGGACCGCAGGCCGCTGAGGGTCTAGGCTGCGTAGCCTGCCCGATGTGCGTGAAATCTGAGACTGCCGGGCATTGACGCTGCTAAAAAGCCGATTTCTGATGGGAGTCACTGGAAAGCTGTGCCGGTTCGGGAGGCGGGAGTGATCGAGCTGGCTGTGCCCCCTGGGCGCTCGGGCCCAGCCAAGCCCCCTCCCTGTGCGGAGCGTCTCTGGTGCCCAGCATTTGGGGCTTTCCCGCGTCTCGCCACGGCAGTTTGGGCCGCCCTACCGCATCTCCCCCGGCAGCTCAGAGAAACACGTTCAGTTTGATCTTCCCAGCTGAGTTCCCGGCATTCACGCTCGCCAAGTCTGTCTCGAGCTGGTGGTGTTTATCAAGGAGGATCGCTCCTTTGCTGCTCACCTGGTCGCCATCTTCCCAGAAGTCAGTCAAAAAGACATTTTAAAAATCCATTTCTTGTGGGTACCCTGGTACCCTGGACCCAGGAAATATCTGAAGTGGAAATTGAAATTCTCAGAAAGAGCAAACAAGACCTCCCCTGGAGAAAAGGCTCGGAGGGCTGCCATGGCACAGTTGGAGGAAGAGGAGGCGGAAAAGAAAGGGGCCACCGCTCTATACACACCCGCAGCCCGCTCCCTGGCTCCAGCACTCACAGCTTCAGCCTCAGAGGCCTCTGCTTGTGGAAGCATCCCCAATAGGCCAGGGGAGAGTGTAGTCCTGAGAGCTGGTTTGAAATCAGAGAGGAGAAAGCACAGCCTGAAAAGGAAGCAGTGGCAGTCAGAAACAGTGGTCGAATCCAATGTGAGGATGGGAGGTTACAAAGGCCATTGAAGCAGAATCCCCACTCTGCTGAAGTCTTTGTAATCAGTGCCCTGAGGTAGGCTGGAGTCAAGGCAACCAGTGAGCAGCCCACCACACCCAGCTCTATGCCTGCCCCAAGGATACGGTCTCAGACCTCTCCACTGTGTGAGCAAATACCAGCAAAGAGTAGTAGAAAGCAGTGGAAGCGACCCCAGGACCACATAATTCCAAGGAATCCAGTCAAAAAACAAAAGGGAGCTGGAGCACAACAGAAAGTGAGCTGCAGATGGAGGCGGGCTATACAGCCCCACACCCTTCTCACTCCAACACAAAGCAGGAAGCAGGAGCTGAGTTACCAGGATTCAGTACCCACCCGGAACTTCCTTTCTGAGCACTGTGAGTCCTGGTGGCCCGAGCAGGCACCATGTGATCCTGACAACGGGCTGAGTCAATGGGCTTCAGGCCTCACCCTAAACTACTAATACGAGCACCAAGAGAGACTCCACACTGCTTGCATATATGAAAAATGTACAAAGCCATAGTGTCAAACTACATGAAAAGCAGCAGTCCTGGAGCCTGAGAGACAACAACATACTCTACACAGCAGACCCGAGAAAATCCTCCAATTTTTTCCAAGAACTAATAACTAAGTACACACCACAGACTACCACAGTGAACACAGGTGGAGGAGACCTCACGCCCAGCAATGTAAGTGCACCCAATGCCCAACAAGATTGAGTGGTGGGATGAGGCAAAGACATGGAACTAGGGTGTAGACCCACCTTGCTAGCTGGGAGGGGATAGTCTCCAAAGACATTAAATGGCTTATGAGGGGATACCCAACACTTGGAGGGGAGCTCGGAGGCCTGAGCGGGGAGGGACCTCCCTTTGGGTTGCATGAAAGTCATGATGACTGAGACTAGGCTTCGTGCAGAGTGGTGTTGGGACAGAGTCCGTGAGTCCGTGGGGTGATCCTGTGAGCTTGGGGTGTGCCCCGCTCAGCTGGGGAGTGCCCCCCCAGGGCATGTCTGGGGCTCTGACCGCCCCCCCGGGGGTGTGCCAGGTGCTCTGACCCACCCCTGGAGCTCCACCTGGCCCCCAGGGTGTGCCAGGCGCTCTGCCCAGGCCCTGGGGTGTGCCATGCACTACATTCTGCCCCTGGGGTGAGCCAGGTGCTCCACCCGGCCCCTGGGGCATGCCAGACACTCCACCCCGTCCCTAGGGTGTGCCAGGCGCTTCGCCTGGCCCCTGGGGCATGCCAGGCGCTTCACCCGGCCCCTGGGGTGTGCCATGCTCTCCACCCTACCCCTGAAGCCCCATTCGCTCCCCAGGGCATGCCAGGTGCTCTGCCCCACCACTAGAGCTCCACTCAGCCCCTGGGGCATGCCAGGTGCTCTGCCCAGACTCCAGAGCTCTGCCTGGCCCCGAGGGCATGCCAGGTGCTTTGCCTGGCCCTCAGGAAAGCCCCGAAGACTCGCCTGAGCCTATAGACACGGAGTAATACTACAGAGTATTACTGACAGTCTGGTGGTTCACTGTGTAACCCCGTCTACCTGACTGAACACTCAACAGCTGTGAGGGGTTGCCAAAGGGTGCTTCTCCACCTCCTGCCATAGCAATTTGTGTATACCCAGGTAATATACAGCATATTTAGAAGGAGCCTAGTCTCTGCCCAAAGTAAGAGCATGAGGGAAAATAAACCAAAAGTGCAGTTATTACCAGTGGGAAGACCACTGATAGGGTGGTAGAACAATGGAGGTAGAGAAAACTGATTAATTGAATGAGCCATCATCTATATAACTGAGTAATAAAGACGAAAATAACATTATATAATACAACATCCAGTGGTAATCCCCTAGTATTTTCTCTGTAATTTGGTATTTCCTTTATTGTTTTTGTGTTAACAAATGCAAAGACAACACTATGTAATACAGCATCCAGTGATGGTTTCTGATAAGTCACGAGGTAGCCAGTACCCCTCTCATGGGAAAACTCTCAATATTTCTCTCCCTTATCTGTTCCACTTCAGTTCCCCTCGGTCACAAAAGCTATCCCTGCCCTCATTCACTCTGGCAGTTCACCTGCTTGGGTCATTCTGACACGGGCAACTCCTGCTGTTCAGGATTCTGGCCTGGATGCCCTCCCTGCCACTCGGGCTCAGTCTGTTCTGGCCCAGGGACATCTCCTCACCCCACCCCACCCCTGCTAGAAAAGAGCTTTTAAGCCCACGCTTTCCTTAGCTCAGGGCTACCTTGGTCTGCTAGGTAGCCTGCTTCTCATCCCTCCCCCAATAAACACTTCTCTCGTGTCAGAAGGTCTGGTCTGGTTCTGTGTGGGGTCTCGGTTTCTATCAGTTCCCTATTGTCTCCTCTGTAATATGGTATTTCCTTTATTGATTTTGTTATAACAAATACGAAGATAACATGTTATATAGCATCCAGTGCCAACTCCCTGCTATCTTCTCTATAACATGGTATTTTCTGTATTGTTTCTGTGTTATTCTGACAGTCTGGATAACCCAGTTATTCTGGGTACTTTTGTCTTAAAAAAAATCCATTTCTTGGTTGATGGGCATTTAGGTTGTTTCCAAGGTTTTGCTACTACAAATTGTGCTGCTATAAATATGGGTGCACATATATTGCTGTGGTATGATATTTTTAATTACTGAAAAATACCCAGAAGGGGAATAGCTGGGTGAAATGGGGCCTCTAATTCTAGTTTTTCTGAAGAATCTCCACACTGATTTCCACAGTGGTTGTACCAGTCTACACTCCCACCAACAATGGGGAAGAGCTCTTTTTTCCCCATAGCCCCTCCAGCATTTGTTATTGGTTGATTTCTTGACAGCAGCTATCCAAAGGGTGGATGGAATCTCAGTGTTGTTATAATTTGCATTTCTCAAATGACAGATGATGTTGAACATGTTTTCATATATTTATTTGCCATTTATATTTCTTCATCTCAGCAGTTTGTATTCATCTCAGATGCCCATTTTTGAATTGGCTCTTAAAATTTGGGAGGACTGATTTTTAAAAATTTTTTATATGTTCTAGATATAAGCCCTTTGAGGGGCAATGGCTAAAATTTTTCCTACAATGTGGGTTGTCTTTTCACTTTGTTGGTGATTTCTTTTGTTGTGCAAAAGCTTTTTAATGAGATTCCAGTTGCTGATTCTTTTGAAGTATTTCCTTTGCAGTCAGTTTTGTTCATGAATTTCTACCGACACCTTTGTCTTCAAGATTTCTACCTACTTTCTCTTACAGTACATTTAGTGTTTGTGTTTTAATGTTTAGGTCTTTGATCCATTTTGCCTTTAGTTTAGTGCGTGATGATAGATATGGGTTTAGTTTTAGCACATAGAGAGCCAGTCTTTTCAGCACCATTTGTTGAAGAGGTTATCTTTCTTCCAGTGAACTTATTTGGCCCCTTTGCCAAAGATAAGGTGGATGAGTGTATTTGTAGTTGTGTCTGCATGTTCTAATCTATTCTACTGGTCCTCAGCTTATTTTATTTTATTTTTGCCAGTACAGTGCTGATTTTATCACAGTAGCTTTGTAGTATAATTTCATTATATATTTAAAAAATTTCTCTTGTCTGATTTCTGATTGCTCTGACTACTGTTTTGAGGCCTATAGTGTACAGCAGTGCTGATTGTGATACCTTTGTCTTGTGCCTGATTTTCGAGGGGAAAGGGAAAGCTTTTAGCTTTCTCCATTTGATATGATGGTATTGGTAAGTTTGTCATAAATAGCTTTTATCAGATTAAGATAAGGTGCTTCTATGTCTATTTTCTTCAGGGTTTGTAGCCTCAATAGATGTTGGATTTTTATCAAAGCCTTTTGTGCATCAATTGAGATAATCATGTGACTTTTGTCCTTCTGTTTATGTGTGTTTTGAACTATCCTTGGAAAGCTGAGTGAAGCTTACTTGGCTATGATGTGTGAAGTTTTTGATGATTTGTTGATTCTGTTTGGTGGAATGTTGCTGAAAATCTTTCTCTCTGTATTCATTAAAGAGATTATCCTGTAGTTCCCTTTTTTGAGTAGGTCCTTTTCTGGTTTTGGAATCAGGTAATGCTGGTTTTCCAGGAATGAGTTTGCGAGTACTTCTTCCCCTTCAGTTTCATTACAGAGTTTGAAGAGTATGGTATTAGATCTTCTGTGAAGTTCTCATAGAATTCAGTGGTGAATCTGTTAGATTCTGGGTTTTTCTTAGTTTGTACAGTTTTTTTAAAATTACTGCTTCAATTTCATTAATTGTTATTGGTTATTCAGGGTTTTT
This sequence comes from Dinomys branickii, assembly GCA_004027595.1. NCBI lineage: Eukaryota > Metazoa > Chordata > Mammalia > Rodentia > Dinomyidae > Dinomys > Dinomys branickii. The sequence continues at coordinate 6,355 of PVLD010032965.1, forward strand.
ATATCTTCTTGATTCACTTTTGCTAATTCATGTATCTAGGAATTTATCCCTCTCTTCTAGAGTCTGTAATTTATTGGAATACAAGTTTTTGAAATAGTTATTAGAATCTTTTGAATTTCAGCAGTGTCTTTGGTGATTTCACCTTTTTCATTCTAATTATATAGATCTGTGTCTTTCATTTTTTGGGTAGATTTGGCTAAGGATTTTCTATTTTATACTTTCTTTTGAACAACTAGCTCTTTGATTCATTGCTTCTTTGTTTTATGTTTAGTCTCAATTTGATTAATTTTTTTTATTGGTTTTCAGGAATCGAACTCGGGACCTTGTGTTTGCCAGGCAGGCACTTGTGCTGCTGAGCTATATTCTTGACACATTTCACTAAACTGATCTTTATATAGTAAAACCTTGGATTGTGAGTAACTTGTTTTGTGAGTGTTCTGCAAGACAGGTGAACATTTCTAATAAATCTTAACTTGATGAATGACTGATGTCTTGTAATATAAATAGTACGTGATGCCAAACATCTCTTGATCACAACTGGGCCAATGATTCTTCTCTTTTCTGCTGTGGGATTGTGAGTGATCATCTCTTAACACTAAGAGGTTATAGAGGAGATCTTATCTGCAAAGGTGGAGGAGAAAAAGGTAGAGAAATCCCTCACTTCAAATGAGATTGGAGAGATGAATAAAATGTGGGAAACAGCAAAATTTTATAGAAAAGCACCACCTAAATAAGGCAGTAGCAGTGTCAGCAATAAATCTGTTTAAGTACAATATAAAGTCACCTTCTGTGAGATCCTCAAAAGGAAGCAAAAGCAAATATCCTTGGATAGGATCATTGTTAAAGCTGCACAAAAACAAAAATATTGGGGCCAGGGCTATAGCTCAGTGGCACAAGCACCTGCCTGGCAAACGCAAGGTCCTGAGTTCCATTCCCAGTATGAAAAAAGAAGAAAAAGAAAAATATTCCATTGAGCCGATAGATAACAGTGATTCCATCAGTGTCAGTGAAGTCCTTCACGCAGTAACCTTCCTTGTCACTCTCGTATCAGCCCTGATGGTTTTCAAAGGTAAGTGTAGGTCAATCTGTTTATTTTTCTTTACACTTGGTATTTTGTATTATATCACAATATTATAATGATTATTATATGAATATTTTTGACTTATAGAATGAATTGTCTGAGTTTCCATTATTTCATGAGGCAAGATTCACTTTGATATGAAGTGTTTGGATTACAAGCAAGTTTCTGGAATGAATTATGCTTGCACCAAAGTTTTACTGTACTTCTTTTTACTAGCTTTGGATTGAATTGTTCTTGTTTTGTTAGGTCCTTGAGGTACATCATCAGGTAGTGGCACCTCGGTTCACGAACTTAATTTTCTGCACAGTTCTGGCCCTAAATGGAACTAGACGAGAACTGAATCAAATCTCCCCATAAGGTCAGTTTTTGACCCAACCATTGAATTTCATTTAGTTTATCTAACTTGATTTGCAGCCAGAAGTGGAAAGAATTGAGTTTGGTACCAGTATTTATGCGGGCTATTTTCTGATTTGTGTTTTTACAACTATAAACTTCTCTTTGGGACCATTTAATAGATCTCATAGGTTCTGGTATGTTGTACTGGCATTATTGTTTGATTCTAGGAACTGATTTCTTTCTTGATGTTTCTTTTCTCATTACTCAAGAATCTATTGTTTAATTTCCATGCATTTGCATAATTGCTGTGGTTTTATTGCCGTAGATTTCTAGTTTCATTGTGCTGTGACCTGATGTATGCGTGGAACAATTTTAATTCTTTTGCGTTTTCTTAAGCAACATTTTCTTAGGTGATAGCGAACCTTTTAGAGTTTTTGGTGACACAAACAGCTTGCTGTGGCATACACACCATAGATTTGCCACCACTGCTTTTGCGCTAGTATGTGGTCTCTTGGAGCGAGCTCTATGTGCTGATGAGAAGAATGTGCACTTTTGCTCCTGTCCAGTGGAATACTCTGTATACATTTATTAAGTCCATTTTTTTCAAAGGTTTACTTCAACTCTGATTATTTCTTTTTTTTTTTCTGATCTTTTTTGTGACAGTTGAGTATTGAGGTCCCCCACTATAGTTCTGTTGATGTTTATTGGTCTTTTATGTACACCAGTGTTTATTTCATGAAGTTGGGTGTGCTAGTGTTATCTCTTTCTGTTAAAGTGTTCTTTTAGCTAATATGTAGTGACTGTTTTTGCCTCTTTAGATCAGTTTTTGCTTGAAGTCCACTTTGAAAATATTTGTTGTTGGGTTCCTGTTGCATGAAATATTGTTTTCCATCTTTGACATGAGTCTGTGAATTTCTTTTTTGGGTTAAATGTGTTTCTTTGTGTAGCATGCTGTTGGATTGCCTTTTTTATCCATTCTGCCAATCTATGTCTTTTGATTGGGGAATTGAGACTACATGGGGAGTTGTTACCGAGAGGTATTTATTCCTGTCATTACGTTAGTTTGCAGTTGCTGATTCCTTTTTTCACCCCTTATTTACTTTTCACCCTGGTTGGTATATTCTATTTGGCTTTTTGGCATTGTTGACTCCATTGTCTTTTTCTAGGAAACCTTTGAGAATTTTTTGGACTGTGGTTTGGGTGGTCATGAATTTCTTAAAAATGTTCTTTTCTGGGAAAGGCCAGATTTCTCCACCAGTTTTGAAAGATAGCTTTGCAAGATATTTCATTCTGAGTTGGAAGTTGTTTTCTTTTATGGCTTTAAAGACTTCACTTGACACTTTCCTGACCTTAAGGTCTGTGCTGAGATAGATGTCTACTGTATTTCTAATGGATTTACCTGTATATGTGATTTGTTGCTTTTCTTAATAGCTTTTAACATTCTGCCGGGCGTGGTGGCACACACCTGTAATCCCAGCACTTGGGAGGCAGGAGAATTCTTACAAGTTCGAGACTAGCCGGAGCTACAAAGTGAGCTCAAGGCCAGCCTGAACTGCACAGGGAGACCCTGCCTCAAAAAGACAAAAAAAAAAAAAAAAAAAAAAAAAAAACCTAAATAACAAACAAACAAAAAACATTCTGTCCTTGTGTTGGGCTTCTGGGATTTTCACTGTGATGTGTGGTGAGAAGTTATTTTCCTATTGTGCTACTTGGGAATTTATATGCTTCCCTTATCTCTGTGAAATTTCCTATTTTTGGAAAGTTTTCTGCTATTATTTCTGTAAACAAGTTTTTTAGGCCATTTGTGCCATCTTCTGATTTTTCACTTATTTTAACTATTTTTACTTAGTTTTTTGTTTCATTTATCAGCTGTTGAATCCATTTTTCATGTTCTGTCAATTTGAAAGTGTCTCTGAATGATTTGTCTTTGAGAGCATCCCTGTCTTGTACTTCTGATATTCCATTTTCACAGTGGTCACTGCTGCTGCTCATACTTTCAATATAATTTTTAATATTCTGGATTTCTGTTTGAAACCTTTTGGTGGACTCTAGTTCTTTGTTGAACTAATTGTCCATATTTTGTATTGTTTTGTTGAGGTCAACCAGCTTCTTATTAGCATCTTTTTACAAAAGACTCACAGATTATTTTGTTTATTAAGTCTTGTTATCTGTTTAGTTATATCTTCTTTAAAGTTGCGGAGCATTTTATTGATCTGTCTTTTTAAATCTCTTATCATTTTGAATAACAGCTCTGTGGCTTTTTTTTCTCTCCCAGTTGATGCCCATGGATTTGGTTTGGGGGAGTTGGGAGTTTTTGGACATAGACTATTGTCTTGGCTTCTCATGTTTTTATTGTTTTGTTTTGTTTTGTTTGTGTCTGTGTTGAGGTTTGCAGGTTGATTGTAGTAGAAAGACTTTTTTGTTAGTGTGGATATCTTTTTAGTTAGTGTCTGCTTTTCAGTGGTACACTCTGGGTATGGCCTTCGCCTCTGTCCCAAGAGCCACCTTCATTAATTTGGGAGGGGAAGGTGCAGTGTAATTGGCCCAGCACCCAGTTCACTGAGAGTGGACCCAGTACTGTTAATAACAGAAAGACTTTCCAGATATTGGCTTACATAAAGAGAAAATCAACAGCAACAACAGTGCCGTCCTGGCAATAGCAACAAAACCAGCAACGCAACAATAACAGAGTCAGAGACAAACTGGATATTGACATACCATAAGAACCAATAATGTGCCAACCCTGTGGTGGATTGACAACTGGTGGTCAACTTGTAACACCCAGCTGAAGTGTGGTGCTGGGTATGGGAGGCCCACCTGAGGGTTGTTGCTGGCAGTTTAAGAGGCAGAACTGGAGAGGAATAAGTTTAGAGGTTGCCAGGGTGCTGTTGGTTCTGCTGGGGCTGTTGGGTCTCCTGGGGGAGCTTGTCATGCTGGCTTTCTTGGTATGAATGCAACTGTTCCCATTGTTGAAGATGCTCGGGACCTTGTTATCGCTGAGAATAGCTGTAGTTTACTTTAGGGAAGCTCTGGTCCTTACCTTGAATATCACTTCCTGGCTTTAGAGGGGAACATAGTGCATTGTTCATTGTCCCGGAGAAGTCTGTTCTGCTGGCTTTCCTGATATAGATGGCTATTCTCATTGTCTGTTGGAGGAGCTCGGGGCTTTGTTGTTGCTGAGGATGGCTGTGGCACTTTTCCAGGGATTTCTGATCTTTACTTTGAATGTCACTTCCTGGCTCCAGTACAGATCCCTCAGCCTGCTAGCACAGATCGTTCATCCTGCTGGCATAGACTTTCTAGATTCCACCACTGACCTTTGAGCCTTCCTGTCATAGATTCATGAAACAGACTTGTATGAGCCATTGTCATGGGCTCTAGGTCTTCAGCTGAACTCATGCAGGACATTGCCATGGGATCTAGGCCCTCAGCTGGATTCTTTGGGTCTGTAGTATGTGGACAGATGTCTTTACTCTTTTGAACTTGACCTTTGGGTGACCATTATAAAATAATTCTATAAATTACGTGTCCTCTATTGTGCAAATCCTGACCACAACAAATCCTTACCCATAGAAAAGAGATCTATAATTATATTATAAATGCAGAGTTAAGCCAAATATGACATACAGGAGATATGTACTAAATGTACAACTGTACTTTCACTGACAAAGAATTCAGCAGTAGCGCACAGAGTTAGATAGCTTCGTAAAGATTAATAAAGCTCACAGGTTATGCTAGTGAAGATGGGGTAAGGAACAGGAGAATGAAGAAGTAACATTCGAAAATGAAGATGAGGAGAAGAGAAAAATAAAGGATCCTACTAAGGAATAAAAGGAAATTAATTTAATTAGATAAAAGTAACAGAAAAGAACAAACAAGAAGAGAATAGAAAACAAAATTATAAGGAAAAAGGAAAAGAACCCCAAAACTTCAAAAGCCCAATGAAGGGGAATGAGTAACAAATCCAAATAAAATTCCTTTGTGTTTTTGAATGGGTGGGTTTTCTCTGGGATCTGCAGTTTTAGAACTCAGGAAATGTGGGGGAGGGAGAGGGAGTCACTGCTAGGACCTCGTGTGTTTTCCCTCACTTGTCTGTGAATGCTGGATCCTGCCCCGCTACTCCATCAACTCACACTTGCTGTGTTCCTCTGTGCGCCCGAGGATGTGGCTTTATAGTCAGTGGGTTTATGAGGGACGTGAAAATCCTTATCTTAGGGCCTGCTTAGGAATTAAAGAAAGACATTCTCTTTAGATACAACCACTGTTATGTGTTACATATTTTTGTGAACTTATATTCAGCAAAATGTTGAATCACTGTGTGTGTGTGTGTGTGTGTGTGTGTGTGTGTGTATGAAACAGTACATGCACGGTACACACATGAACATGTATAGTATGTGCAAATACTACATTATTCTATACATATTCAGATACTCTACACGATCAGAGAAACTTCTCTAGTGACATACCATAGAAATGATCCCCGAAAGTATAGTCTTTCTATACATACTCAGTAAAGCCTTGGTTTGTGAGGATGATTCATTACAGAAACAAGGCTGTAATCCAAAGCACTGTATATCAAAGCAAATTTCCCCTCAAGAAATAACAGAAACTCAGACGATTCATTCTACAACTAAAAAATATATAAAAATCATTATAACACTAATATAATACAAAACAGCAAATAATAACAAAATGTAAAGAAAAATTAACCTACATTTACCTTTGAAAACCTTTGTGGCTGCTGTGAGGGAGACAGGAGAGGAGGGTTATTGTGTAGGAGGACTTCACTGGCACTGATGGAATCACTGTTGTTTATTGGTTCAATGGAGTGTTTTTCTTTGTGCACCTTTAACAAGGAACCTATCCAAGGACACTTTTGTCTCTTTTTGAGGATCTCACAGAAATGTGACTTTATACTGTCCTTAAACAGATTTATTGTTCACACTGCTACAGCTTTACGCAGCTCCTGTTTGTTTTTTGCTTTGTTTTGCTTGGTTTTAGACTCAAACTGGTGGCCGCAGTAGTATGGAACTAGTGTCTAAGCCACTAAGTTATCATATGATTTCTCAATACAGGTCTCTCTACATAGTTCATGCTGGCTTTGAACTTGCGGTGCTCCTGCCTCAGCCTCCTGAGTGTTGAGATTACAGGCATGCACCACCACACCTAGCTTTGGGAGGTGCTTTTCTATAAAAGTTTGTACTGTTTCCCACATTTTACACATCTCCCTAACCTCACTTGAAGGATTCCTCTGGCTTTTTCTTCTCCTCTGTAGATGAGATCTCTGTAACCTCTTCCTGATAGAAGATGATCACCCACAGTCAGAGAGAGAACCTTTGGCTCATGTGATCATGTGATGTCCGACATCATGTACTACTGGTAAGACATCAGCTTTTATTAAAATTTATTAGCAATGTTTGCTTGTCTTGTGGAACACTTGCAGACCAATTTACTCGCAATCCAAGGTTTTACAGTATCTTTTTCTTTTGCAGTATTGGGGATAGAATGCAGGGCCTTGAGCATGTTAGGGAAATACTCTATTACTGAGCTACACCTCTAACTTGAATGCTTTTTAAACTTGGAAATATATCCAAGTTATTTATTCATGATGACACATATAGTCCTAATTACTTTTAATGACTAAGCTTTCATTGTATGACTGTTCTTTTTAAAAATTGTCTTGTTAAATTTAACAATAACAATAATTAATGTTTAGACTAATTTTTAAAAAGGTATTAATCTCAACATAGGAAACAAAAAGTGGAGTAACAAACCATTGTTCCAGGGGCTGGGAGATAGATTCTCAGCACCATGCCTCCCTGGCAAGCACAAGATCCTGAGTTTGATTCCTGGCACCAAAAAACACCAAACCGTTGTTACAACTAAGTAGCTTTTATAGTTGCCTGTGTGTTTACCTTTTTTGAGATCTTTACAGAGTTTTTTCATATGGCTGCCAGTTGCTCATGTCCTTGTAGGATCCTTTAAGCATTTCTTTCAAGGTAAGTCTGGTGTTAATATATTTCTTCAGTTTTTATTTTGGGATTATTTCACCCCCTTACTTTTGAGGAATAGTTTTTCTGTAAAAAAACTTCTTGGCCATTTTTTCTTTTCTAGCACAGTGGATATTTTGGACCATTATCTTCTGGCATCAAAATTTCTGATGAGAAATCTTCAGATAATCTTATTGAAGTTTTTTGTATGTTATAAATCACTTTCTTATTGCCTTCAGAAATTTTTGTTTTGGACTTTTAAAAGCTTAATTAGCTGGGGATATAGCTCAGTGGAATAAGCGTTTGCCTAGCAAGCGCAGGGTCCTGAGTTCGATCCCCAGTACCGGAAAAAAAAAAAAAAA
>PVLD010032966.1:0-14121 GCA_004027595.1 Dinomys branickii
AAATCCTAGCTGGCTGTCCCTCGGACAAAGGTCTTCTATCTAGAACATACAAAGAATTAAAAAATATGTACCCGTCCAAATTCAAAGACCCAATCCAGAAATGGGCATCTGAGATGAATACACACTTCTCAGATAAAGAAATACAAATGGCAGATAAATATATGAGAAAATGTTCTACATCTTTAGTCATTTGAGAAATGCAAATAAAAACAACATCGAGATTTCATCTCACCCCAGTAAGACTGGCCAGTATGAAAAAGTCATCCAATAACAGATGCTGGCGAGGCTGTGGAGAAATAGGGACTCTATTACACTGCTGGTGGGAATGCACACTGGTGCAACCACTGTGGAGAGCCGTTTGGAGATTTCTCCGCAAACTAGGTCTAGAGGTTCCATTCAAACCAGCTATTCCCCTTCTGGGTATTTTGCCGGAAGATCTGAAAACATCATATCACTGTGATATATGTGCACCCATGTTTATAGCAGCGCAATTTGTAATAGCTAAATTGTGGAAGCCACCCAAATGTCCATCCACAGAGGACTGGATTAAAAAACTGTGGCATTTTTATATAATGGAATATTACTCAGCTGTAAAGAGGGACAGATTTGGGGCCTTTGTAGGCAAATGGTCACAATTAGACACCATACTCATAAGTGAAATAAATCAGAGGTACACATGCAAGCACCGTATTGTGTCACTGGTGTAAGAACCTGAGGGTGGGAATATAAACTAAGAGACATGAAGGAAATCTGTTCAAAAGTAAAGAACAGATGGGATGAGGGAAAGGAGAAAAGAAAGAGGCAAAAGTGTATGTATGTATGTATGTATGTATGTATGTATGTATATACATATGTGCAGGATGGCTAACATGGTTCTACTATTGTATTATGTCACTTTATGGTAAGGAATAGTTGATGACTGGTTGTTTGATCAATCTTGTATGTCTATATGTGTTATCCTGAGCATACACTTTGAAGATATCAATATGCAATGCAGCAACTATTGTTGGTTTCCTCTTGCTTTGTCTATAATTCAGTTTTGGTTATACTGTTATTGAGCTACTTTGTGTCTCTTTGTTAATGCTTTCCTCTTTTTTTGTTGATGTAGTTCTTTTTCTTTCACACTTTAAAAAAATTTATATAAGAAAGAAAACCAAAAAGGAAGGAAGAGATAATTATCTACGTATGTATGTAAGTATGTATGTATATGCAGCATATCTAACATAGTTGTACTACTGACTTAGGTCACTTTATTGTAAGGAATAGTTGATGATTATTTGTTTGATCAATTTTGCATGTCTCTATCTGTTTTCCTGAGTATATACTTCGAAGTTATCAATATGTAATGCAGCAACCATTGTTGATTCCCTGTCACCTTGTCTGTAACTCAGTTTTGATTGTACTATTCTCATGCTACTTTGTGTCTGTTAATATGTTTTTGTTCTTTTACTATTAAAATAAAAGCGTAAAAAATGAAAAAAGATACCTATGGGCCATACCTCAAGACAAAAGGACTAAACAAATGCACCCACATACTTCCCTAGTTGTGAACATTAGGGATTGGTATTCTGAGTAAGTAGCGATAACCTTCAAAAAGCGGGGAAGAGTCACTGGCCGAATCCCCTACAGGAAAAGCCCCTGTTCTCTGTTCATGCCCCCTTGCCACGGACTTGCTTCCCCATTTGATCCCACTTCACTCAATTTTACCTGAACAGTTATACTTCTAATCTTATTGACTGACCATAGTTTTTTCCCACCTCATGCCCACCCAGTAATTTCCCATTTTCCCCCTACCTTGGACCCGCTTCACCTCAGAGTTTTGCTCTATAGTCTTGGGAAGGGCAAGGTCCTTGGTCACCCACTCGGGCCCCCTCTGTCACTCTCTTAGACAGAAGCTTTCTTTCCCTCAATAAATATATTCTCCTCTGTTGTTCCTAAAATTTATTCTTCGAGAATATTGTAGAGAATATGAACTTGTCCCAGATATTGTTCGGGTTGGGAGTTTTTATTTTCCTATATCAGCATGAAAATAGGACAGAGGGTTTTCCTGTAGAGGGCTCAGTTAGTGGCTCTTCCTGGCTTCCTCAAGGTGATAGATACCTATTTAGAATATCAATTCCTAGTGCCTATCCTTAGGAAGTATGTGGGAGCATTTGTTTTATCTTTTATCTTGAGATCTTGCCCTCAGCTTGGGGTGGCTGTCTCTCCCACAGTTGCAGGGCATCTCCTCTTCTGCACTGGCTCCTTCCAGGGCCTAACCCTATCTGACTGCCTGTAATATTTTTAGCTAATTTAGCAGCCTATAACAACATGACTTACATAAATAATCTGGCACTACTTTTTCTAGAACCATGGTTATTTTTTCCGAAGAATTTACTCTCTGGAGCTCTAGTTTGGTCAGTTTATAAGATAATGTGTACAGCATTACATACAATCTCCAGGAAAGACAGTAACATTTTTTTCTATGTCCTATTACATTAGATGCAGTATTGTAAGAAAAAGCCATGTCATCATCATGTATTATTTTTGGCAAATAAAGAGTTAAACCCCTGCTAGAGAGAGTAGTAAAAAAACACACCAAAGCAAAGCAAACTGAGCTGATGCAAATGCCTGCTCCCTTCAAGCCAAAGCTCAAGTCCTGCCTTCCTCCACCTCCAATTAAACGCAAAAGGAAACAAAGTGGGGAGTATATTATTAAAAACAACTCAGTCTATTAAATATACACTAACACCTAGACACACACCTATATGTAAATATGTAAATATTTTGTTAATTTCTCACCATATTAATACACTGAAATGTACCACTATTACTTTTTGTTAACTGTTCTGCTATAAATCTCACAAGATAAGTCCTTGGACAACACAGAGAGACCAAAGAAGGGCTGACCTAAGAAGGTACACACAGGCGATGCAAAGGGCAGTGGCCAAGTAAGTGGTCTCAGAGCCCAAAATAGCCTATGAAGTCAGAGCAAATCTCAAAGGGAATAGCCCTTTTCTTGTCAAATAATAAGAGTAGCTGAGACAAAAGACCCCTCAAGCTCCAAATTTGGACTCCTTGCCTTATTCTAGAAAGGTAGCTCTCTATCTCTTTATTTCTCTCCCATTTTCCAACAAAGTGATTTCATTTCCCCCTTTCCTTTCCCTTTCCAGTAAAATCATTTTGTTTCTCCTGAACTTATATCTCTAGTTCTTTTATTGGTATACCTTTTTTGTGAATGCTAGATGAAAATATACTCTTAGGAGACATAACATCTCCATATTGTTATATTCATATTAATATATTTTAAAGTATATAAATAATATACCTATAATTTCTTTGTAACATGGAGTCATATGTTACTTGAGCCACATGTCACATATTAAAGTGAAAATGTACATAGTTAAATATATATAGATATATATCCAGAAACTGATATTATTTTCTTAGAAAATCTGGTACACAATTCTTTGGCACCTAAACTTAAGACTTTGACACTATTTTACAGTTTTTGTTTATCACAGTATAAAATTTTTTATAAAGATTAGAAGAAGTGTTAAGATATTTGATTCCCTGCTGGCAGAATTACATAAGATATGAACTATCCACTCTGTTATCTTCCTGGAGGTGGGTACTGGGATCAAACTCAAGACCTTGTTCTTGTCAAGCAGGCACTGTGCCACTGAGCTATATTCCCAGCCCTCATTATCTTTCTAATGTCTGAAATATTTAGTTTCCAAGTCAAGTCTATCCAAAGAGATTCAGGTAAGAGATTTTAGGAATCACATACTCATGTGTAACTGAGGATGTTTTATTAGGCAAAATTTAGGAAATTTTCAATAAAGAAAGAGGTCTATGTTTTAAAATTTCTTTGGTCTTTTAATTTGCTTTCTTACTATCTAACAAAAGATATGGTATACAGTGTTTCCAGAATATCTGAGTGAGGAATCAGTTTATCCAGGAGAGCCTGATATGGCAAGTCGGCAGCAAAGATTGAAGATTAACTGCCCCAGATTTAAATGGTTTCACGATTCTCTCAATTCCATCACTCAGAGAAACAGCACTGGCAGGATCATGGATTACGTGCACACTGCCAAATCAAATAGCCATTAGTTTGGTCCTTATCTTTCCTCAAGTAGCATTTGACACTGTAGATCACTGTCTTTTTAAAACTTTATTTGGCACTGGAGACACCACGCATTTGGTATCTTGCCACCACACTTGTTGCAGTTAATGTCTACTTTGCTACAGACAAATCACTTCTTAGTCTATAAGCATTGAAGTTTCTCAGAGTTCAACTCTCAGATTTGTTCTTTTCTGTTTACATTTACGTTTTTATTGTAAAGAGAAAAAAACCAAGAAAAATGATACAAAATTTCAAAACAAGGTGATAGGGAATTAACAATGGTTATTATATCGCATACTGTTGTTTAAAGTAGTTGCTCAAATTACCAAATTTAGTCATACAAAATTGATCAAACAATATAAGCCCTAATTATTCCATTTTCTGTTCCTAATAGGAATTAGTAGTACAATTATCTTAGCTATCTTGTGTATATATATAATTTTCCCTGTCCTTTGCTTCTTGCCCTCATTCATGTTGTTCTTTCTTCTTGAGCAGTATATTTACTTTCTGTGCAATCTAATTCCTCAGTCCCTAACCTGAAATACTCAGCTTTAGCTGAAAATCCCCAGTAATGCTTATCTACAGTAACTCTCTTCACAGGTAAATTTCCTCTACTATGATGGAATTTTAAATGTTTTTATTTTGTTATTTTCTCCACATAGACATAACATTTTGGGAAATATACAGATATCATCTTTTTAAAGTGCAATTTTAAGTAAATACTAGATTTTCCTCATGTAAATTAGACCTTGGTAACATGCCTTAAGAACAATAGGTTAAGTTAGTTCATGGCTTTTAATCTTGAAATTCTGAAATTTCTTCATATAGATATAACTGTTGTTATTTTCTCCATATAAATAAAATATTTTTATAAATATACAGATGTATTCATTAAGAGAAATTTTTAATTATTGATAGGTTTTTCTTGTGTAAAGTAAGCCTTCATAGCACACCTCAGAAAAGATAGGATAAGTTCATTCATGGCTTTTAGCCTTGAAATTCTGAAGTTTTAAACAAGAGACTTGGAATTATTCCTCCCTCTCCTTGTGCCTCACTTCATCCCCGAAGCCTTGGGAAGCAGCCCTCCTTTGTGTGCTCCTTCTCTAGCTGCATCTTTGCCCTTTTCCACCCTGTCTTTTGCCCCAGTAGGCTGACAGCCCCGGATGATTATCAGGCAAAATCCTTTGATCTCATTCTATGGCTTCTAGTTGAATTCAGTCAAGGAGTCACCAGCAGGAGGCAGGAAAAGAAAAATGAAAGTATTTATACCTCCCGTATCCTCTCAGCTTTGGTGAAGTTCCGGCACTGCCTATCTTCTGCAGTGCCTGTAGACTCAATCCACCCTCTATTCACGACTCCAGGGCCCCAGAATGCTGCGCGGACACTCTTCCTTTCTCGTCTCATCCTTGCTGTCCTGAACTGAGAATAGCTTCCTGCTGTGCTGTTCCTTAGGTGCTCCGATGCCTGTTGTGGAAACACCAAGGATAGTCATTTCTACACTCTAATTTCTGAAGTATTCTGGCAAAAGCGAACACGTGAAGGTTTGTATATTGTTCTGTTTCCTAGAAAGAAAACAAGTGCACCGTCAGGAAATGTAATAAAGGGACTACTCACATAGAAGTGGGCAAAGTTCAGAAAATACCAAAGTGAATTACACGTTCAGTCTTTTCATAGTGATCTGAATGAGTGCTTCAATTCCAGGATAATCATCTATTATGATGATGATGATGACGATTATTACCTGGCATAGAAGCATCATGTTCTCTGCTCTGCCTCTGCCTTAGTTTGTTTTGTAGGATTTATATACATACAAACTCAGAATTTTACTGCTTAGCTTTGCATTTCCATTATTATATGCCATGGGGAGAATTAGATGGAAGTAACTGCTCAGTGAATAGATGAATAGAATTTCTAAATTTTTGTGGTGAACAAAAAAGGCTCCACTCTTTACAAACATTTAAAAATAACAGACATATTTAAAGATGTGTTTGAGACAATCTTAGTAGAGTTCCAGAAGAGCTGGCTTTATTTTGTTGCTGTTGTTGTGACTGGGAATCAGACTCAGCGCCTTGCCCTTGCCAGGCAGGCTCTGTACTGCTGAGCTATATCCCTGGCCAGTACAATTAGTTCTGTGTTCACAACTATATTGAAAACAAACAAGCAAAGGTTCAGCAGAAACAAATAAAAGAATACAGAGTGTAGAATTAGATTTTATGTCACTATTTCAATGATTTCAATCCTGCACCTAGCAATATTCAGTGGAGAAAGGGAGGGATGAAAACAATTTAGAATTTCAGAAAGAAAATATCCTCTAGCAACAGATTATAAAATCAAATTTATCAAATAAATAAGACCATTAAAACTTATACACTTCTTTTGCAACTTAATTAGAAAAGAAGAGATTGCACCGATACTTGCTCTAGCAGTACAAAACTAAGTCAGGATATCCGAGGGAAAACAAGTTTTTCAGTTAAGGTGGTATTTCTAAGAACAAGAGAAAGCAAGACATTAAGATAGTCTATATAGGTAAATGTAGAAAAATACTTAGATAAATATATACATCTAGAAGTAAGTATAAATTTCTTAGAGAAATGTAAGAGAATGGAAGGTTATACTGTATAGTAGAAAATCAACTACTAAGTATAGATAGAATAATTTTAATCGTAAAATTATTTGGTAATTATCATGGTAAAAATTATTTTAGAGAGAGCGTATCAGTAGATACTAACTCTAAGTATGGATGAAAATCTACACAGGAAGTAAGATATTTCCATGGTTTCAATGAATTTCTCCCGGAAAGACATAAAGACATCAACTTTGTAAAGGAGGCCCCTGACACATATCGCTTTAGCTAAGGAAGCAAACATATTACCAGCTATCATGTTCCCTGATGTAATGCGCCAAAACATACATGACTAGTGTGATATTTCTGAAAAGAAAAAGTGCGTCATGGTCCAAAGATGATGAAAGAACAGCACACTCCAGGATAGTAGAAAGTCTACAAAATAGCAGGACTGTGTTTTCCAAAACTATCAGTATCATCAAGTTGAACTTTTCTCAGACGCGCTTATATCTCTGCTACAAATGGAATGGTCCTACCAGAACCCTATGGATATGTGTTATGAGTCTTCCTTTCTGGCTTGTCATAAACTCTACATGGTGCCTCACCATCTCTACCGCCTGTAATAATAAAGGGGCCCTCGGACCCTGTGGGCCAAGCAGTAGGACCATTTACATTGAGGTCTGCCCCTGATGCATAGTCCTTCCCTGTTCCAGGCTTCCTTTAACACTGAGGTCATTTTATGTCACTTACTATATAGAATAGAATGGTATTGCCAGATATGGATGATGATATGTCCATAACTCAAAAGGGCTTACTGGGAATTATATTTCATTGTATGTGGAGGAACATGTGAGCTATAATAATGTGCTTTTTACCTTGCATGTGACACATTGGACTGTCCCAGAGAACTGGACTGTTAGAGCATTTACAACATAGTGGATGCCTCTCTTCAGAGTGCAAGCTCACTGTCTGCAGTTTTCACATATCTACCACTTCTTACTGGTCTTTTGCAGGATATTTAATCAATAGATTGTAAAATTGCAATATTTTGAATAATTTACAGACAGTACAAGTGTCTTTAGAATGTATTACATCAAAGGCCAACAGAGCTAATATAGACTGGGATAAGATTGTAAACACAAATTATCACCTAGTGCAGTAGCACACGTGTAATCCCACCACTTGGGAGGCTAAGGCGGGAGGATCATCCTGAGCTCAAGGCCAGCCTGAACTATGTAGAGAGAACCTGTCTAAAACAAAATTGTTGTCTGTGCCTAGTCAATGCTATTTATGATCTAATAGAAACAGAAAAGAACAGAACTACCAAATCAATAATGCTTATTATGTCCTTATACCTGTGTTAAATTGTTATTACAGAAACACAGTTTTTACCTGACTAGTTACTGGGCTACCAAATGTTTAAGTGTGCAGTAGACCACTAATCCAAGATGTGTTTGGATTTTGTAAGAACAACCTTAGTGAATTAAATTAAGATGTGCTACGGATCACTGATCTTATATCCTTTAGTTACTGCTACCCTTGAAATTTAAGACTGCTTCCACTGATTACCTTGGGTCAATATTAGAAGAGTTTTAAAAGTGTTTATTTATCCTTCTCCAGACCAATGAACAAATGTAGTGACTTGCCAGCTACCAACGTTATCTATTCTAATTACATATTTTACACTATATATCCCCACGGTGAGATGCACTTTGGATAAAACTTCATGTATTGCTTGATCATTGCAAGGAAGGCTCACTGTACACCGGAACCAGTCCCAGGGAAGGACTTTACATGCTTACCCACTGTAGCTTGGGCTGTGCCAATTTCTATCACTTGTATCAGTCTAGTGAGCTTGAACACAAACACAAAAGTTACGAGGTGCAAATTATTACTTACAGGCTGGGTGTGGTGGGGCATATCTGCAATCCCAGCATTCAAGAGGCTGAGGCAGGATTACCACGAGTTCAAGGCCAGCCTGGGCTACAAAGTGAGTTCAAAGACAGCCTGAACTGCACAGTGAAACCTTATCTCAAAAACAAACAACAACAACAACAAAATCTTATTACTTACAGGTGGACAGAAAAGGACAAAAGAAGCCTAGGATTCATGGTGACCTGGGCCCCAAAACTCAAGAAAGCTACACAGTGTAGGTGACATTTCATACCTATCTGCTTCATTTATACTGCAGCTAGGGCACTCCAAAAACTAGCTCACCCAGTGTTTTCCACCAGGAGGGAAACAAACTGGCAGGGTAAAGCACTGTGAGAGCCTTCTGAAGGGGAGACTTGAATCTGGGTCACTCCAATCAGCTCCTGCTTATCTTAGGAAGTTACATTTTCAGCACATTCTACAGTCATTCTTGAAAATCACAAGTGAGCAGAGGAAAACTTGGTCAAATGAAAACCACCAAGAAAACTGTCCAGAAGTCATTTTATGTCCCACATCTATCAGTGATCCTTGTTGCTCTATCCCATGTTTATAACGTGTTAGAGAAATGGAGAGAGGGAGGTGGGTAGGAAAAGGGAGGGGATTTAAAAGAATCAAGTTGAATTATGCACATGCACCTACTCCCTAAGCTAAATGTGAACGTCCTGTACTGCAAACATGTACCAATAATAAAGTGCTATATAAAAATGATAATAATATATGGCTTTTAAATTTGATAAGTCACAACAAGCAGTAGCATAATAGTAAAGGTCTGTTATAGGGCCAAAACTTCTATTTGTGCTCTAAATTTCTTCACAGCAACATTAATGTGGACAAGGTAACATATTTCAATTTCAATTTTTCTGTCCACAAAATGGAAATATAACATAGTCCTACTGTTTAAAGCATTAAGTAAGAGAACATATTTAAAGTTCATCTACATCCTAAGTACTAGATTCATTCAATTATTTCTTTTCTTCTCTTGTAAATATGGAAAGCAACACTAATGGCTCCTACAAGGTAATATATGACCTTAATTAACTGAAGCTGGCATTTCTGATTCTCAATTCACTGCAGAGCTGAGATTTTCATACTGGATAACTATTTAAGCATGAAGAAAAAAGCAATTAGTCATTTAAAATTTTTTTTCCTGGAGTTATTACATACAGAACAGTCTCTACCTTTAAGTATTTCTATAAAACATTTTTCCTATTTACACATCATAAATTTTCCCATGAATTTGCCTTTTCACATTGCAATGACCTTTTGATATATTTTTTATTTCATCTATAAAATGTAAGGTTATGATGATCCATACCATTAAGCAAAACCCAGCTGCCCTGTAAAAAATAAAAATAAACTCTGATATAAAATAAATGTCACCAAATAAATTTGCAGTCTTCTTTAGAAAAATTAAAATTTCAATTTTCCACATCAATGTGTCCTTCTTTGCCTGCTGGGCATTGTTGCACAAATGAGTCATTTTGATCCTAAGATAAACTAGAAAGATAGAGAAGGAATAATAGTATTTTAGGGTCTGAATCCTGCAACTTGTGTTAGGGATTTTACAAATGTTTGATGAACATTAAGCTTAAACATTATAGAAAATATTTCAAAATGGTACTAAAAACAAAGCATGTTAATTTAAATTTATACATTAGATACTATCAAATTTTGTGCTGCTGTACTAATCATTCTTTTTGTTACTGTTTATTTTAACTGTTTATTATTGTAACTGTTTTGATTATGATTTTTAGATCTATTGATTTTTTTAGTAAGAAAAAAAGAAGGGAAGGAAGCAAAGGAAGGGCTAGGAAAGGGAAGAAAAGAGAGGGGATAGAAAAGGGAAAGGGAATGAAAGGGGACAAAAAAAAAGAAAAATACTTCACAATAAAACAAGTATTTCATTTCTACAAATTCTTCATCCTGCACCGGTAAAAAGAACAGAAGTAAATGATTCTAGGACTTTTTCTGACTCCAGAGATGACGTTGGGTCTATCATACGGACTTTCTGGAATAAGGAGAGAAATTAACCTGATTCTCTGCATGCATAGTCTGGGGCCATATGGGCTGAAACTGTGATGTCAAAATAACTGTCATGTTGGTGTTGTTGCTTTTTACCAGGTTGAACTTTGGATTTATCCAGTTAGAGCTTATTTCTGACTCACACCTGTGCAAGTAGGTGGTAAAGGCAGCACATTACTAAGCACCAAGCCTCCTCCACCATCAATAGTAGTGAACATGCCTTAGCAAGACATCTGAAAATTTAAGAGTTGGGAATAAGTCAAATTATCCTTATGACATGTATTAATCCAATTTGCTTCACTATAGTAAAATATCTGAGGCAGGTAATACATAAAGGAAAGAAATTTAGTAAGCTTGTTTTGCAGGCTAATAGTCTGGACAGCATTATGCCAGTTCTTGTAAGGCCTCCCTGGCTCTGTCACACCAGAGTGTAATGCAAGAGAAGAATGCATGAGAGGTATCACATAACAAGACAGGAAGCCAGAGAGGCCAGGCTTGCTCTTCATTCCAATTTACTCTCCTGGGAAATACTTGGAGGTCCTATGAGAATTGTATCAATCCCTTCAAAAAACAGCACCTCCAGTGACCTAACTACTTCCCATCAGGTCCCACCTTTCAATGGTTTCATTATCTCTTAGTGTTGCCATGCCAGGGATCAAGCTTCTAGTATATTAATCACTGGGGGAAAAACTATACTCAAAACAGAGCATGATAGTAGTTTCTAAAGAAGTAGCCAGCTTATTTTCTGAGTTTTGATTCATGGGTTATAATTTGTAAATATTTGCTGTTTGCATAGGTGGAATTAGCATTTTTAAGATTCTGTCATTTTCCTACTTACTTTAAAGAACTTACTTAAGAAAAAAGTCCACTTAATCTTTGATTGTAACATAGCTCTTAAAAAACCTATTATGGTCAGTTGTTAACAAACCACAACACCATATAGTATTTAGCTGAAATTTCCCCGTGTTCTTTCACTTGTTGCTATCCTTAGAAGAATGTGCGTAATGTTTTTCTCTTCATATAAACGATAGATATGGATGTTGTTTCATTGTTGGGTCAAAAATGAAACGTTAGAGATGCAATATTTCTGTGCCAAAGGATATAACTCTATTATTAAAATTAGATTTGACATTTGTGACGCCATCTAGGTCATTTCTTATTTGAATAATTTCTGGAAAATCTCAGTTTAAATGACAAGGTGGCCTTTTCGTGATTTTTTATACGGATGCATGCATTCATTTCATACCTGTATATGAAGTATTCAATAATGGCTTATACTCAAAAGATGAGTATTCTTCCACAATGAATCAATTAATCTTGCATATAATCTATTTTATACTAAAGACAGAAAAATGTGTCACAGTTACTAAAGGAAGAATAAAGCAAAGCACTGTCCAATTAGAAGACTTCAGAAGTAGTTTCAGGTACAAAGTCTCTGTTCTCCTGTGTCCTTTCCCTATTTTCTTCCTCAAAGTCATAGAAAGCGGGATTCCTCTTTCCAAAAGCAGACGATAGAAGATAGAACCAGTCTCCAAAAGGAACATCATAAAAACCTGGAAATGTCATTCTTCTCTGCTCTTTCCTTAAAGACTGTCATTGCAGAGTGATATCACTTCATATCCAGAAGGATGGACTTTGGCACAGAGAGGTCAAAGAGAATCTGAACTGAGAGGCTTTGCTGTGTTTCTGCACTCAGTCTGTCGTTACTAGATCATATTCTTGTACAGTCACATTTCTGCATGGCTGTGCATTCTTCATCAAACTGAAGCATAAAAATAGTTTTCCTTGATTCTTTTTAACTGTTCATTTCTGAAGGTTCTACTGTCATATAAAACTTTGATTAGATAAATTTTCTGTTTTTCTCTTGACAGCATCTTTTGATATAATACTGTCCAACCATGACCCTAATGATGGATGAGGAAATGGATCACAGTTTTCCAGCCCTACAGTTCCCATTTGTTTGTAGTATTTCATGTTTGCAGATAAGCATTCACTCTCGTGCATATATTATAATACCATTGCACTGACTAAGACAGGAAGGGAGAAAGTTATGTGGAATCTTGTAATAAGATATTGTAAAATGATAACATATTCAGGAATAGTTCACTTAACTGAAGCAAGATTGCCTATGAGGTTCTGAGCAATTCCTTTTTCTATTTATTGCTCCTACCTACCAACATACACTGCACTATCAAATTGGATTTAGGCCATGGCATAGAATTTCCAATGTTTGCCACCAATACTGGATATAAAAATACTGTGCACATAGTTATACTGAGGACTTTCTCTCTGTGGAAAAGAGAAAAATTTCTACCCAAGGGCACTAAGATTTTTATGGTAGTAATTGATAAACTCATCAAATTCTGCATAAGAAATCTTGCTTTATAGATAGTCCCAGTTTAGTAAAATGATAACCGGCTTTCCAAAAGTCATTATCATGAAGTAAAATAGAGTTCCAAAATGCAATAACAAAGAATTTATTTAAAAATTTCTTGTGTGATAAACAGAGTCTCAATTTGTTTTGCTTGATTCTTCTCTTTTGTTAGTATGTAGAAATATAATAGCTGAACCAGTTTCAATTTCTGCAGAGATTTTCTTACTTGGTTTAGAAGAAATCAATGGCGATGAAATGAATTGTATTTTTGTGCTCATAGATGAGTTTAAAACTTATGTCATCTGTCCTATATAATTTCTTTGCTTAATATTCATCTGATATCACTTAAATTAAAAGGGAGGAAGCATGGATTGCCATTAATTAACATAAATGTGTGCTAAAACTTACTGGTAACTTGCCAAAAGTTTCCAAGTAAGTCTTTTCCTTGCAAGAACCTGGATTCTCTCATTAGTCAGGGTGCGTGTAAAGTTTTTCACAGTTTTGTATCTTCACTTACCAAACTTTTCACATTATCATTTAAACTTTCTTTTCACTTACTCTGTTTAGCTTTTGTTTCAGCTCAGAAAATAGTCACATAGATTTTCACGAAGGGTATCTTCAAGACACACTGCTTAGGTATTATTTTTACTGTTTCTCTATTCTTTATTAGTGCAGGTTTGCAGTAAATATATATTGCATTTATTTCAGGAGTTTGTACATGTACATAACAAATTTAATTTTTTGATGTTCACTTCCCCTCCTGCCTCTCTCTCTTCCCTCCATCTCTTGTTCCTCTTTCCACTTGCAAAAGCTCTATTTCCATTTTTTGGGGAAAGGTATAAAAAGAGATAATTGCTTATGTATTTTTAAAAAATACATTACATATTTGCTTCACATTTTTCAGGCAGTCTTTTATCTAGTGCATTTTTCTCGTTTACCTAGGATGTAAGATTTCAAACCTCAGTGTGCTCAGCTGACAAAAATGAAAGGATATGCTTACTGGCTTTTTTAAAATGTCAAAGAATAAAAAGAAATGCTTTTGCTCCAAACTGTGTACTGTTATTTAATACTGACATGCTTAACTATAGGTGCAGCAATAAACTTGATGTCAGCAGCCCAAAGAAT
>PVLD010032967.1:0-14119 GCA_004027595.1 Dinomys branickii
GAAGGAAGAAGGAACAGGAAATCACATTTTCCCAAGGGGATTAGGCCTTTTGCATGAGTGTACTGAGCTGAATATTTTTGCACACTCTGGTCTCAGATATCAATTGATTAGGGTACGCAGCTGTCCATTGGGCCACAGAAATTGATTGTCCTCGGAAATGGCTCTAAGAGATGAACACAAGGGCTGTCTCTTGGCAGACTAGCTTCTCCATTAAAATTTGTCATAAAGACTCCTCCAGCCAGTTAAACTCAGTCATTACCCTAAAAGAACAATGGTTCAGAGACCTGCCCCCTTTGTAGGGCAGGAGTACCACTTGAAGGTCAGCTGGAGGAACACTATGAGCTTTGAGAACAGATGCTATTTAGATCATATTCCGTGGAACTCCAGACCTCCCTTTTATTCATAGCTGTTAATGGGAACCCAAATAGCAAGGAGTCATTTCCCCTCTACTCTCTTACACCAATTTAAAACACCCGTGTTTTTATGGTCAGGAAAATCTGTTTATGAAAACTGGTAAGCGAAGTCCTTGAAAGGATAAAGACATTACAAAAGAATGATTCTGCTCTGGTTTGGACCAAAAATGTCCCCCAAAGGCTCCAGTGTTCAGAGATGGGTAATTTCGGAAGGCGACTAGATTATAGGGGTACTAGCTCCATCCACGGATTAATCTCTCTGTCCAATAGAGTACTGCCCTAGTGCACGAATAGTGGAACGTGAGGCTGGGGAGCGGGAGTGGCCGGAGCAAGCCAGTCACTGCGGGTGTGTTCTTGTCCCTGGCCTTCCCCCTCCTGCTCCTCACCTGTTGTCTGTTTTCTGGCTCCCACAAGGTGAGCAACTGTCCTCTACCATGGCCCTGAGACCTCTGAACTCATGACCCGCAATACACATTTTATCTTTTCAATCATATACATCAGGTATTTTGGAATGACTAGTACAAACTCCATACCAAAAAGAGAACTGAAAAGGGACAAAAGAATTCGTCACATCTCTGGCATTGCTCAAAATGCTAACTTTCTGTTGCCACTTCATAGGATATCTCCAAGGCACAACTTCTGGGAGAAATAAGAAACACTTTAATAAGATGCACCTAAAATGGGGACCAGGCTTTGTATACCCTTATTGGAAAAGTGTATTTTAAGGTATTAAGCATAAGACAATTCTGCAATGTATTCAAAACAACAAGAGTAAAGAAGCAGAAATCTTAAAATTAAACTAAAAGACTTGGGTGAATTTATTTTCTTATTAAACTCTGTGATCCATAATATAAATTACCTATTTCCTAAAGATTAACAAAATCAACACTAATCACAATCAAAACATTGATTCTGAATCTACTTAAGTGCTTAATGTTGATTAGAAACTGAAGAAATATTATTCTACTAATGGATTAGCATCTTCCCAATATGTAAATATTGGCATCTCTAAGGGTATCAGGAAGAAATGTCAAGCAATTCACTAATAATTTTTCAAAGTCTTAGAAAAGTAGCATTTTTAACTGGTGCCAGGAGGAGAAAACATCATAAAAAAGTTTCCAAATCTACAATCAATTCTTTCCCCAAAAGAAATTCTTTTGTTTAAAAAAAACAACACAGCAGTTTTTCTTAATTCTTTTTCACCCCAGGCTAAGGATTGTCCCAGTTCTCTTTCTTTTCTCTGCCCTTGCTTCTGTTCATACTCCACTGGCTGTGAAGAAGTTGTAAAATTCTAGATTCAACCACCGAGGCACCTTCAATAAACACAAATGCACGAATCAGGTCAGCTGAAGTTGTCACCCTCCTTGTGTTGTTCTTGCAGCTGGGGACTTGCCCCTTCTGCCGTTCTTGTCCTACCTGCACACGCACAGGATTCCATCTTTATCAAGTGTCCAGAACGCATCTGGCAGAGTGGCTTAATCATCATAGGTTTTTTTCTATAAGACAGTGCGCTCTTCTTCCTAGACAAGTCTTTCTTCCTGAAGTCTCCACTCTTATCTGTAAATGTTTTATGGTTTCGTTGGTACAATTCTATCCTCCCTCAACATCAGTTGCATGCATGTTAGATGTCCCTCTCTGTTACACTTAGCTGTCACTTTTCTTTACTGTTTTTCCATTTCTTTTCCTTATGGCAAAATATATACCATATAAATTGTACCAGCCTAGGCATTGTTAGGGGTACAGTTCAGTAGTACCAAATACGCTGTAACCTTTTGCAGTCATCTGTTTCCATATTCTTTTCATTATGTGAAACTGAAGCTCTGTAGCCACTGAATAATAATGTCCTTCCCAGGCCTAGCATGCAGTAGTGCATGCCGCAGTACAGGATGATTACACGGACATACCCCATCTGAATTCCTTTGTCCTTTCATCCCTTTTCTGCTTCCACCCCTCCCCACTCTCTCCAGTTCTTACTCCCTTCCCATTTGCAAAAGTTCTATTTCCAATTTTCGTCTTCAGTTTTGGGTTTTATCCTTTCTCCTTTCCCCCTCTCCACCCTCCATCACTAAATGCTCAGCATCACTGGCCTTTAGAGAAAGCAAGTTAGGACAACACTGAGGTTCCACCTTATCCCAAAAAGAATGGCTCTCATCAAGCAATAAAATGTTAACAAATACTGGCTAGGCTGTGAGTGAAAAGAAACCCTTCTATTTTTTCGATGGGAACATAAACTAGTACAACCACTATGGAGATCAATATGGAGATTCCTCAGAAAACTAGAAGTAGAAATTCGATTTGCCCCAGAAATTCCCCTTCTAGGTATCTTCCCAAAAGAGTTAAGTAATCATTTTACAGTGATACATAAAAACCTATGTTTATAGCAGCACAGCTTAAAATAGCTAAACCTTGGTAATGGCCTACAGCCCCATAAACAGATGAATGGATAAAGAGAATGTGGTATTTATACATGATGAAGTACTACACTGCCATAAAGAAGGATAAACTTGAGCCACTCATAGATAAATGGATGTACCTTGAGACAATAATATTAAGTGAAATAAATCAGAATCATGAGCCCTAATAGCACATGGTTTCCCCTATAGGAAAAACTCAAAATATAAATGAAGAACAAAATAAAAGATAAACAATAGGAGCCATGGAGATCTCTTTCTATTGCTATGATTTTGAGTACTTTAAATAAATCAAAAAGTTGAATCATCAAAGATCTGTCCTTTTTTCTGACTTATTTAACAATATAATAACCCAAGATTCATTCATGTTACAGAATGTCTTTCCTTTTAAAGATTGAATAAAGACCCTGGATCATATTTCACTTATGTACATATCACATTTTCTTATTTATTTATTCATTGACAGACACTTGGGTTGTTTCTAGGTTTAAGCTTTTGTGAACAATGGTGCAATAAATATGCACGTAAATATCTCTTCAACACCTTGCTTTCAATTCTTTTTTGGTGTATTCGCATATTGGAATTGCTGGACCACATAATAATTCTGTTTTTTCTTTTCAGAGCTATCATACTGGTTTCCACAGTGGTAGTACTATTTTTCAATCTCACCAATGGTATACAGGGCTCTGACTTTTCCATATCCTCCCCAACACTTGTTTGCTAATATTTTTCAATTGCCATCCTAATGGCTGTGAGGTAGGAGCTCACTGATTTAGATCTCTCTAATGCTGCATGACGTGAGGCATCTTTTCAAGTGCTCACTGGCCCTCTGTATATCTTCTCTGAAGAAATGTCTATTCCATCCCTGAACCTATTGTTGAGTTGAGTTGTCAGTTTTTTTGCTGCTGATGTTTAATCATGTTGAGGTTTTATATTAATCATGGTAATGGTTGATCAGATATATGATTTGCAAATATTCCCACCATGCTGGGGGCTGCTTTCCTATTCTGTCTTTTTTTTTAACCAGGAATCGAGCTCTCGGCTTCATGCTTGCCAGGCAGGCCCTGTGCCACTGAGCTACATCCTTGGCCAGCTTTCCTATTCTGATACACATTTTTAAACTTTTATGAAGTCCAGTTCAACGAATATTTTTCTTTCGTTACCTCTGTGTTTGACCTTTTTTAATTTTAAAATTAAAAAAACTAACAATACAATAATGAAGACAAAATCAAAACAATGCAAAAACAACAAAAACGATACATGACCTCCAAACAAGATGATAGGAACTAACAGTGCTTGCTACATCACATACTATTATCTCCAGCGAAGTTGCTCAGTCCACCAGACATAAGGGTGTAGGACTGATCAAAGGAAATCACTGCTAAGCCCAGTGTTGTGCAGCTTTTGTCCTGTTTTCTCCTCAAGGTTTTATCAGGAACAAGGTACTCACTATTTCTATTCTACATAGCACTGGAAGTTTGAGACAGGGCAATTAAGGTAAGAAAAGAAAACAAAGGCCATCCAACTTGGAAGAAAGAGGCCAAAGACATCCAAACTGGAAAGGAAAAAGTTATTTTTCATCCAAAATAGAAGGGGAGAGGAAGAACGGGAAGGAAACAGTTTTCCTCAAATTCAGTCACTAAGTGCTCATCTGATGTATACATGTCATCTGTCTGTTGCTTATCCTTTTTGTTATATGTACCCTTCTGGAAGTTATTCTGTTTCCCTGAGCAACTCTATTATCTACCTTTCATTTTTCTCCTTTTTATATTCTGAGTTTCTCATATAAGAGAAACTATGTGCTATTAGGCTTGTGTGTCTGATTTATCTCACATAACATTATGGTCTCATGGTGCACCAATTTTTGTACAGATAGTTTTAAGTTTGTCCTTTACGGCAGAGTAGTACTCCACTGTGTGTAAATACCACAATGTCTTTATCCATTCATCTTTGATGAACATATGGGCTGCTGCCAAGATTTAGCTATTATAAATTGTGCTGCTATAAACACATTATGCATGTGATACCTAGAAGGGAAACATCTAGCTCAAATGGAATTTCCACTCTTAGTTTTTTGAGGAATCTCCATACTAATTTCCATAGTGGTTATAATAGTTTACATTCCCAACAACAGTATGAAAGGTTTCTTTTTCCCTGCAGCTTAGCCAGCCTTTGTTACTATTTGATTGCTTGATGATAGCCATTCTTCTGGAATAAGACAAAATCTCAGTGTTGTTTTAACTTACATTTCTCTAATGACCAATGATGTGTAAAATTTTTTCATGAATTTACTAGTCATTCACATTTATTCTTCTGATAATATTTACTCACTTTACTTGTCTGTTTTCTAGTTGGGTCTTTGGGGGGAGACTAATTATTTTTGAGTTTTCTTTCTACTCTAGATATTATTCCTCTCTCTGAGAAATAGCTCACAAAACTTTTTCTCTCATTCTGTAGGTTGTCTCTCTACCTTATTGGTTGTGTCTTTTGCTGTACAGAAACTTTTTAATTGATATGATTGCACTTGTTGATTCTTGATACTATTTCTTATACAATTGAGGTTCTATTCTGAAAGTCCTTGCCTATGCTTATGACTTCAAGAATTTTACCTATTTCATCTTCCAGCAGATTGTTTTAACATGTAGATCTTTAACCCATTTTGATTTTGGTTTACTGACAGGATATGATAAGAGAGATTGTTCTAGACTCAATCCTCTGCATGTGAGTTTTCCCGCAGCATTTATTCAAGAGGCTATTTATTCTTCCTTCAATGTATGTTTTTGGCTTCTTTGTCAAAGATCAAATAGTTACATTGCTTGGAGGGGTTTTCTTTGCATCTTTTATTCTCTTCCATTGATCTACATGTCTGTTTTGTGCCAGTATTGATATAGGACATGTGATATAGGGATGATACATGGACCTCCAAATAATATAAGGGAAATATTATAACTCTCATCTGCTAGATGTCCAAAACACCAAGTTCATGTTCTTTAAAATGGAGGAGTGAATTCTAGGAACAATAGAGGTTAAGAGTAGGAAGAATTTATGGAGAGAAAGATAGCTTCTGTCTAAGACAGAC
Organism: Dinomys branickii; assembly: GCA_004027595.1. Lineage (NCBI taxonomy): Eukaryota > Metazoa > Chordata > Mammalia > Rodentia > Dinomyidae > Dinomys > Dinomys branickii. The sequence goes on from PVLD010032967.1 coordinate 5,904, forward strand.
AGAAGGGGGCCTAGAAAGTGGTTTGCCCACCAACCCTACTTCTCAAGGGTGTTTTATTGAGCAAAGCCATGAGATGAAGTGGGTTCTAGTTAAGGATTTTCCAAACAAGGATTTTTCCAAGAAGGAATGGACTAGGGAGGGTTTGGTCCTCTACCAAAGGTGATTGATGCTTATTTAGAATGTCAGTCACTGCTATTCAACATTAAGGGAAGTAGATGGGGGTCATTCTTCCTCTTTTTCTTTTTATGGCCTTCAGTGAATGTGCCTCTAGTGATAATTGTTTGTGCTTAGGGCCCAGCCCTGCCTAATATATATAACCAATTTAGCTGTCTACAATAGTACCATGCTGATTTTTGTTTGTTTGCTTGTTAGTTTTTAATTTTATTTTAAAGAGAGTAGTAAATGAGAAACATACAAACAAAAAGAAGAGGAATAGCAGCATACCAGTATCACAGACATAAATAAACCAAAGCAAGAACATTAAAGTGATACAAGGTTTCAAGATAAAATAATACGAATTACCACTATTTCATATCACTACCCTCAACCACATGGCTCAGATTACCAGATGTAAGAATGGAAAATTGTTCAAACTATTAAAGAGAATAAGAAAATAATTATTAGGTAAAACATTAGAGATAATACAGAGTTTCACTTGACAAGATGGTAGGAATTCACCATGGTAATTCCATTGCATATTGTTACCTTCAAATCAGTTGTTCAGATTACCAGATATAAATGTGCAAAACTGATCTGAACATAAAAAATTTTAAGCATTAACTGTTCCTTTCGGTATACCATCAGACATCAGAAATACACTTATTGCAGTTATTCATATATATATATTTATATTTTGCCTTCTTTCTTTTTTCTTCTCTCTCTTATCCCAGGTGTTACTTCCTTTGAGCAGTTTCATTCCTGTTCCTATCATCTCTGTATGTTTTGAGTTTTATATATTCTTTCAGGTCCTTCCTACACCAAGGAGACAATATGATGTTTACACATGTGGGTCCAATCTATTTCAGTTATGAGTATGGTCTCTAGTTGCATCCATTTACCTACAAAACCCTGGAGTCTATCTCTTTTTTTAACAGCTGAGTAATATTCTTTTGTATAAAAATACCACATTTTTTAATCCATTCCTCAGTGGATGGACATTTGGGTTGTTTCCAAAATTTAGCTATAACAAATTGTGCTGCTATAAACATGGGTGCACATATATCGCTGTAGTATAATGTTTTTAATTCTTCTGGAAAAGTACCCAGAAGGGGAATAGCTGGATTAAATGGGACATGCAATCCTAATTTTGTGAGGAATCTCGAAACTGATTTCTACAGTGGTTTCACCAGTCTACACTTCCACCAGCAGTGGAGTAGGGTTCCTTCCTCCCCACAGTTTCTCCAGTATTTGTTATTGGTGATTCCTTGATGATAACCATTCTTTCTGTGGTGAGATGAAATCTCAGTGCTGTCTTAATTTGCATTTCTCAAATGACTAATGATATTGAACATTTTTTCATGTATTTATTTGGCATTAGTATTTCTTCATTTGAGAAATGTGTATTCATCTCAGATGCCCATTTTTGGATTGAGTCTTTGAATTTGGGGAAACTGGTTTTTTTTTTTTTTAATTCTTTATATGTCCTAGCTAGAAGTCCTTTGTCTGAGGGAAAGTTGGCTAAAATTTTTTTCCCAACTCGTGGGTTTTCTTTTTATTCTGCTGATTTCTTTAGATGTGCAACTACTTTTCAATAAGATGAGATCCCAGTTGTTGATTCTTTGAAGTATTTCCTGTTCAGTTTGGTTTTTGTTCATGAACTCTCTGCCTACTCCTATGTCTTCAAAATTTTTACCTACTTTATCTTCCAATAAATTTAGTGTTTCTGCTTTAGTATTTAGAACTTTGATCCATTTTAACTTTAATTTAGTGCATGGTGAAAGACATGGGTCTAGTTTTAGTCTTTGGCATGTGGAAAGCCAGTTTTTCCAGCACCATTTATTAAAGAAGCTATCTTTCTTCCATTGAACATATTTGGCCCTTTTGTCAAAGATAAGGTGACTGAGTGTGTTTGTAGTTGTATCCGTATCTTCTAATCTGTTCTGTTGATCTTGAGGTCTGTTTTTGTGCCAGTACCATGTTGATTTTATCATAGTAGCTTTGTAATATAATTTCAAGTCAGAAATTTTTGTGCCTCCTGCCTTTCCTCTGTTTCCCAGGATTGCTTTTGTAATTCTAGGCCTCTTCTGGTTCCAGATGAACTTTAAGAATGTTTTCTCTATATCTGTGAGGTATACTAATGGTATTTTAATTGGGATTGCATTGAATCTGTACAACAATTTGGAGAGTCTGGCCATTTTCATAGTGTTGTTTCTTCTTATCCATGACCAAGGGATATCTTTTCATTTTCTGATATCCTCTTTGATCTCTTTTTTCAGAGCACTATAATTTTCACTGTTTAGATCTTTTACCTCTTTTGTTAGACTGATTCCTAAGTATTTCATCTTTTCAGATGCTATTGTGAAAGGTGTGGTTTCCCTAATTTCTCTCTCAGTCTGTTTGTTGCTTATGTACAGGAATGCTATTGATTTTGGGGTGTTAACTTTGTGTCCAGCTATGCTTCTGAATTTGGTTATCATGCTATTTTATCACTGTAGCTCTATAATATAACTTCAGAACCAGGATTATGATGCCTCCCACTTTACTTTTGTTATCCAGGATTCCCTTTGCTACTCTAGATCTCTTCTGGTTCCATATGAACTTTAGGACTTTTTTCTAGTTCTGTGAAGAATGCTATTGATATTTTGATTCAGATTATGCTAAATCTGTGTACCAGTTTTAGAAGAATGGACATTTTGACAATATTGATTTTGCCTATCCAAGCACAAGGGATATCTTTCCATTTTCTGATGTCCTCTTCAATCTCCTTTATCAGAGTACGGTAGTTTTCATTGTAAAGGTCTTTTACCTCCTTAGTTAGGTTAAGCTTGTAATTTTCCTTTGCACTATTTTGAATGATATTATCTTCCTATTTTTCAGTAAGTACATTATTGTTGTAAAGGACAGCTATTGATTTTTATCCTGCTACATTGCTGAATTTAGTTATTAATTCTAACAGTTTTGAGGCAGATTTTTTGGGTCTTATACAATGATAATTTTACTCTTTCCTTTCCTATACATATTGCTTTTATTTTTTTCTTGCCTACTTGGTCTTGCTAATGTTTTGAGTACTATGTTAAATAGAATTTGCAATAATCTACATTCTTGTCTTGTTCTTGATTCTAAAGGGAAAGATTTCAGCTTTTCCCCATTTAATAAGATGTTGGCAGTAGGTTTGTCATAGATGGCTCCTATCAGATTGAGATAAGGTCCTTCTAAACCAATTGTTTTTGTCATGAGTAGATGCTAGATTTTTCCAAAGGCTTTTTCTGCATCTGATAAAATGATAATGTGATTTTTGTCCTTGTTTCTGTTTATGTAAAGTATTACATTTATTGATTTGCATATGTTGAACTATCCTTGCATTCCTGGGATGAAACCTACTTCATCATGATATATGATCTTTTTGACAGTTTGGGGCATTCTGTTTGCTAGTATCTTGATGAGGAATTCTGCACCTATATTTATGTATAGTTCTCTTTTTTGGTTAGAACCTTGTCTGGTTTGGGAGTCAGGGTAATGTTAGGCTTCAGGAATGACTTTGGAAGTACTCTGTCTCTCTCAATTTCATTAGAGAGCTTGAAGAGTATTGGTGTTAGGTCTTCTCTCAAGTTTTGGAGAATTCAGCAGTGAATCAATTCAGACCTGGGATTTTTCTTAATTAGTAAGTTTTTTATTACTGCTTCTTTTTCTTTGCCTGTTATTGGATTATTTGGGATTTTTATCTTCTTGGCCTTGCTTATTTTTATGCTTATTATTGCTAGTAATTTTCATGAAAGATTGGTGGCTAAAAACACTTTTACTTTGTCTCTCTTAAAGCCCCTTCACTCATTCTTAACTCTAAATTTGCTTCTCCTCTACCATCAAGAATCTCAAACTACTCTTGGAATGATTACTATTGACTTCCTAATTGATAAGTTAGAATCCTTTTCTTTTAAGCCTCTTCAATTTCCGAAATTCTGGTCCTCTTGCTCTCTTTCACTCTTCCTTCACATATATCCTCCCAGGGTTTTTCTTTATCTTCTTTAAATTCTCTCCCAGGTCAAATCCATGCATTCTCAAGGCTGTATTGTGAACAGTTTCTCCTCTGTCCTGATTCTCTCTTCTGATATGTGTACCTGATTTCCAAAGCCTGTCTGACACACCCACCTGCTTAGAGCAGGGGCAGTGCATCCCATACATCTATATTCTAAATGACTCTTTTCTAGCCAGTGAGTCTCTGAATGTTAATTGGTTTGTTTTGTGTTTGTTTTTTCTTAAAAATAAAATAACAGAAGCCCACGTCCGAACCTGCTGAGTGAGAACAACCTTGCAGACCTGGAACAAAAGCCAGGACGGACCCTCAAACACGGCATCTGAGATCTTCAAAGCTGGCGGCAGCCTTAGCAATTATTCGCTCCAAGCCAGCAGACAAAAGCAGCAGAGAATACACAGAGCACCTTGCAACATTGGTGTCTGAGCAGGATTCAAACTGCAGATCAAAAGTTGAAGCATTGGAAGCTGAAATTCTGCGATTGCATCAAGAAGTTCTTCAGAGTAAGATTTGTTCAAGATTGTCTGAGTGGAGACCTGACTTCCCAGGAACTTAAAAGCTCTGAAAATACATTAACTCTGATGGAAGATTCTGGGTATGATTTATCAAGAGAACTTTCAGAGTTATCCCAGCACTTTGTGGAGAACCCCAGTGCCCCACCCTTTCCACCACTGCCTCTTGTGAAAAAAGCCCGGGCTACTCCAGAAAGTCCTCTGCCTTCTCAAGAGAAATTCTTGCAGCATCTGTTTGCACTAAAGAATTTAACTAAATCAGTTAGTCTAGTGTTAACAGACTTAACCTATTGGAAAAGGACTGTTCCACTGTCTCTGGTTCTGTTTCTTGGATGCTTGACAGCCTGATCACATTTTACCACGACCCCAAACTTCCTTTTTCAAAGTTTTGGACAGAAGCTATTGATACTTGAGCAAGACTGATCAATGCTTGTAACTTCTCTAACCATATTTTGAAAACATGTTCTAAGAAGTTGGAAGAATTTGAAAATACCCTACTACAGGTTCTTATAGGGAGAAGCCATATAAACAGGATACAAGCATGTTATGATATGACATGCTATGAAAATGTTTTCTCCTTATTGTGGATTTTGGAACAGCTTCTTCAAAAGGAACACAAAGAAGAGTGCACTTCAAGGACAGAGCATGATGACCAAGAAATCAAGAAATACCTTCAGAGGCATGATGACGCTATCTTTCAGCTTTCTCATATATTTCCATTATTTAATTTTTATTTAGGAGACGGGGCATTATAAACTCAGCAGAAACAAAAACTGTTGACAATACCTCACTTTCTCAGAATTCTACCAAATACTAGAAGATCTCATGCTTAATTTTTTCAACAATATTTTTAAGTGAGCATTGTTAAATTGATCTCTAATTATAATCATTGACTCCGTTTATTGGTTAGTCTGAAATTGTGTAAGAAACATAATGGATATTTTTCTGTATAAAAGTCAGTCAGTTTCAGCTGAGAATGCCCTCCTTATTCCTGCAAAATGTGATTCAGTATGGTGAATATCTATTCATTATAGTACACAGTTCAGTTGTGAGAGATTTCCATGTAATAAATGATAAATGGTAACAAAGATTTTAAAGTTTTATCAGCACAAAGTTGTTGGTTACAAATGCAGGTTTTAAAACATTTTCTTATATAGCTGCACTTAGATCATATTCATCTTAGGGCCTATTTGATAGAAAAAGGTTTTAATATTTGGAAACCTAATGGATTTAATTTTGTATAACCAATATACTTGCCAAGACTTTGTTTAAAGTGTTCAGTGTTTGTTTTTCAATAAAGATTTAGGAGCTCCAGTGGCACTATACAATATTTATAGGGAACACAACTAACCCACTACATCATGACAAAATACACTTTGGAAATGTTTGTGAAATCAAAACCAGACAGATTCCATTTGTGCAGAGCTTCTCAGGGCCCTTAATAAGCCAATCTGCATTATACTGTTAAGTCTCCAATTTATCATACAGCGTTTTCCCCAGACTTTTGTGACCACAAAACAGTCACTTCAGGAAGCTCTCCAGAAGGCTTCCAACAACAGACTTGGTATGTTCTGGAGGGCCAGTTCTCTGATTCCCTTGTGCATATGAATCACCTAGGGATAGTGCAAAAGTACAGATTCTGATTCAGAAAGGTCAGCACAGCGTCCTGAGATCCTGCAGTTTTAAATTTAAATTAAATTATAATTTTAAAGTTAAATTTAAATTAACTTTTAAACTGATATATAAAAACATAAAAACTTGTGCACCTTTCTGGGGTACCATATTTCTAAAGTCTGTAATTCTTACAAGCTTCCTGGAGCTGCTAGTGTTGGCAGTCCTCAAACACTTTGAGTTCCAAGCCTCCAAGACGAGACGTTATGTCCATGAATTGTGTTTCTTTTCCTGTCTTGATCAATGACATCATCACTATCTATTCTAGTCATTCAACTGGAAACTCCGGCACCAAATTCCCTTTGTCTTACTCTCCCTCCCCTCACCTCCAGGGCAACTTATGGCCAAGGTGTATCTGTCCCTCGAACCCAGTCCATGTCCATTCTCATTCTCTTAGAGAAGTACTTTGGTGTCTTTCTGTGGACTGTGAGTAGCCTTCTAACATACCTTTATGCTTTTAAATTTTGTCCTGCTAAACTGCTGTCAGACACAGACTCAGTAAGGTCAATAACTCCCATTAAAATTTGTATCAGCATCACATCATCCACCAAAAATCCCCAACTGCTCAGCCTTAAGACATTCCAACCTCAGTATGTTTTTTAGCCTTTCCCCCTCTATCTCTCATGACATACACTGTGGTCACAGTGCTCTGCTCACTCTGACCTGAAAGCACGGGGTGTGTCCTCATCTCTAACTGTGGTCCACGTTCCTTTCTGGCCATCAGGGTCTTTTTCCTACCTTCTCTTCCTGAGAGAAATGTCTCATTTCTCAGATTCTAGTTTAATTACCATCCCTTTTGAAAAATGCTCTCCAGTTAGAATTGATTTCTACTTCCTCTATAGTCCCACAGTCTTTAGTTTACAACTTTACTCAGGGTACTCTGAAGGCTGTACTCTAACTGGCCACCTGTTTTCTAGGTATCTTCTTAGGAGCAGCAATTAATCGTGACACATGCTGTGTGTTTATTGATTCAAAAATTTGCCAACCATATTTTTCATAACTACACAAATGAGTGGAAGAGAGTCAAATGGCCATGGATACTTTTCTTTTTTTTTTTTTTGAAAGTTACTTCTGATTTTATTTATTTTTTATTATTATTTTAGAAACATAAAAGTACAAAAACATATTGACAAACAGACACCAATTATCATAGAAAATAGTACAATCACAACTAATCTATAGACAAGGTGATATGGTCTCAACAGTGGTTATTGCTTTATCCATTGATATCTTCGAATTGTAAATGTGTGGACCCATATACAGACATGCAAATTTAGTCAGACAGTTAATCCTCTCAACAACAGAAAAAAACACAAAAACCAAAAATCCAAAGACAAGAAACAAAACAGACATACATCAACAACAGCAACAACATCAACAACAACAACAACAACAAAAAAAAAAATCACCGCTTGTTGCTGCTTTACATATTGATATCTTCGAAGTGTGTGTTCAGGATAACACATACAGATATACACGATTAATCTAATAACCTGTCATCGATTATTGCTTAGCATTAAGTGATATAATACAATAGTAGAACCATGTTAGCCCTCCTGCATATATGTATATTCATATATATTCCTATATACATACATACATTTTTGTCTTTTTCTTTTCTCCTTTCCTTCGTCCCATCTGTTCGTTGTTTTTGAACAGATTTCCTTCATGACTCTTAGTTTATATTCCCACCCTCGGGTTCTTACACCAGTGATACAATACGTTGCCTGCACATGTATCGCTGATTTATTTCACTTATGAGTATGGACTCCAGTTTTGTCCACTTGCCTACAAAGTTCCCAAAACTGTCTTTCTTTATAGCTGAATAATATTCCATTATATAA
>PVLD010032968.1:0-14119 GCA_004027595.1 Dinomys branickii
ATGTTATCTTCACATTTGTTAACACAAAAACAATAAAGGAAATACCAAATTATAGAGAAGATAGTAGGGAATTAGCAGTGGATGCTGTATTATATAATGTTATCTTTGCATTTGTTACTCAGTTATACAGATGGCTCATTCAACTAATCACTTTTCTCCACCCTCATCTCTGTTGTTCTCCCACCCCTTCAGTTGTCTTCCCTCTGATAATTACTGTACTTTTTGGTTTATTTACTCCCTCAGGCTATCACATTGGGAAGAGCCATGGCTGCTTCAAATTGTAGGTGCTGGGCACAAGCATCTATAATCTTCAATTTTTAATGGCATTGTGTAGAGTTAGTTGACTGCACTTGAGCATTTATACTATGAACATTTTCTTAAGAACATGGAAATGAGTACTGAAATTATTTAGATACATACTCATATTTACATGAGTTATTAACTATTTGCAAAACTGAAACAAAATGTCTGAAATAATAAACTTATAAAGAACAATGTTTATGTGGGGTTATCTTTTAGAAGCTTCAGTCCATTTTTCATTAATCTTAAGGCTTCTAAGCCTGTGGGAAGACAGCACATTATGGTGGGTCCATAATTCAACTCATGACCAGAAAGAAGAAAAGGAAAGAAGAGGTCATTGTTTCACAATTGCGTTTGCAGGCACACTACCAGTAACCTAAAGATCTAACCCTAGGCTCCAACCCTTAAAGATTCTACTACCCTTCAGTTGTGCCTTCCTAAAGATGGAGCCCTAACACATGAGTCTCTGGGGGATATTTAAGATCCAAAATGTAAGTAAATGGTCCTAGCCCCAAAGGAATCATGTCCACATTAAAGTGGAAAAAGCATTCAGTCCATCCTAATGAGTCCAAAAATTCTTAACCATTCCAGCACTGCTTAAAAGTCCAAGTCAAAAATCTCTTGAGACACAAGGAAAGCTCATAGCTTTGAGTTTCTGTAAGAGGTACCAAGCCCATATTTCATTCTTCTACAAGAATATGGGGAGACAGGCACAGTATAAGCACAGACAGAAGCGATTAAAACAGGAGGGTCGTACTGAAGCAAGAATGAATTTCAACAGGGTAAATATTAAACCTTGTATCTCTATGCCCAGAATATGAGGCACACTGGTAGCATGTGGTTTTCCCATGGCCTCAGGCAGTGTATTAGTTAGCTTTCCTCTTGCTGATGCTAAATATCTAAATCTCACCAGGATATTTATTAGAAGGAAATGGTTTACTTGGCTCACAATTTCAGAAGTTTCAGTCCATGATCAGCTGACTTCAAAGGCAGAACACCATGGCTGATGGTCATGGTGGAACAAAGCTTCTCACCTCATAGTGTCTGGGAAACAAAGCAGAGGAACAATGCCAGAGAGAGGATGCAGTGGACCAGGTATGGATTTCAAAGCCATGCCCCATGATCCACCTCTTCATGCAAGAAGTGTGCTTTAGTATTCCTCCATAAGACTTCTAAGCCAGTCAGGTTGGCAGTTAAGTTTACTATCAGAGGTAGGTTCATGCCCAGTTTTGCTAGTTGCAGCTCATGCAGCCTCTCTAGGGCAGGATTTACAACATACCTTCATGTTCTTTCAGCAGATTTTCCATGTCCTTGGCACCTGTGTCTTGCTGGGGTCTCCGTGGCAGCCTTGGCATCCCACTGTCAGGGGCTCCTTGTAGGAACTTTGACCTTAGGATGCTCTTTGACTTCCTGGACATTGCTTCAAATTGTCAGTGAAAGCCTCCATGACTCCATAACTCTAGCATTCCAAATACCTGCCCAACCTGCATGATGTGGACAGTGCCAGGGTATGCCACTGGCATGAACTGCACCTACTTGAGTCAAAGCTACATTGGCCTCTGCAGGTTTCTCAGCTGAACACAACTGCATGCACTTAATAGTTTTGGGGGTGTGTAGAGCATCCCAGGGCTCTTCTCTCAAAGAAACATCTTTAAAACCAATTGATGTTTTCATACCTTTAGGCCTGTGATGGATGAGGTGGCCTTATAGATTCCTCAGATATCCTTAACACATTCTTCCTATTATCTCAGTGAAAAGCACTTGACTTCTTTTTACCTGCACTAATTACTGTGCCTTTCTTGGCAAGAGCATTACATGCTCTCTTTTGCTGGCCCAGGTGCAAATTTTTGAAATCTTTTTACGCTGCTCTTGTTTGTTTTCAATTCTCACTATATATTAGGCTAAAAGCAACCTGTAAATATCCATTCCACTGTCTAAAAGCTCTGAAGATTCCTTCACCAAGTAAACCAGTAATGTCCACGCTATTGCCTGAATGCTTTGAGTCTCCCTCCACCAAATACACTATTTCATAACATTTTAGCTCACACTCCTGCTAAGTATCAAAATGTGAACATAATGAATTCAGATATTTGCTATGTGCAACAAGGATGCCTATAGCTGAATTTTCAAGAGTTTTCTTTCCCATCTGAAACCTCATCAGCATCACTTTAATGGCTCCATACTTATTTGTATTCTGTTCTTCTAAGTCCCTACCATAACTGCCTATTAGTCTCTGCTTATTGGAGTCTATGCTTCCTAGCCAACTTCTCCCGAGTTTTGCAAACTCCTACAAACAAATTCTAAAGGCTGCTTCACATCATCAGAGAGTAATGGCAACGATCCCACTTCTCCATACCAGGTTTCAATGTTAACTTTCTATTACTAGAACAAAATACCTAATACAACAACTTATGAGGAGAAATTATTTATTTTGTCTCATGGTTTTAGACATTTCAGTCCACAGTTAACTGACTCTGTTGCTTCGGGGCCTGTGGTAATAAAAAAAAAAAAAGAAAAGGACAAGAAGGAAGAACAGGCCTTCAATGACTGGAACGCCTCTTCCCAGGCTTCACCTTATACATATTTAACCATGTCCCAGTGGGAATCAAGCCTCCAGCATACGGATGGCCCTTTAGTGGACATTTGAGATCCAAACTGTAGCATACATTATAAAGGCATCTCTAAGACCTAGAGGAAGCCTGCCTAAGGGACTGAGAGCTGCTCCTGTCCTTCTTTAAAAAATAAAGTGAAAGCAATATGGTGAGCATTTGGACAGAATCATTCATTTTTGTGTCACTTCATTATTTTGTTACCATATATTGAGTGTACATATTAATGACATGCAGTGTGATATTTCAAAACGTGTGTAGCATGTGCTGATCCGAGCCATCCTCCCTTATGCACCCTTTCTCTCCATCTTCCCAACCTCCAGGAATCACGATCCTATGTTCCAGTTCAGTTATTTGGAGAAATTCTAATGACAAAATACTGTGATGAAAACAACATCACACAGCTGTTCCTGCAAATAATACACAGATCCATCATTGTATATTTCATCTTTAGAGTCTCTGCATATATCTAATTTGCATCATTACTCTAAAGTAGACATGTGTAAATGCAATGAATGGAGTAGCACATGCAAGTCAGACAACACACACAGTGTAAAGGAAATAAATTACTAGTCCACTAGCTCATTAGTGGTGAATCGAATACAAATTCCTTTCAAAATTATTACTGCTATTGAATCCTTTTCTTTGTGAGTATGAAAGGGAAAGAAACCCAGATTGCTCCTTGTCTAAAGAGTCCCAGGTTTGTGTTACTTCTTAAGCAGAATTAGTAAGAATGCAACAGAAGTTTCAGAAAGGTGGAATAAGCCAAGGAATTACGGTGTGGGTGTTTTATTTTAGGACTGTTAGCCGTTGTCGTGCTGGTAAGCAAATTATCATGCCCAATCAAACCCTAAGGAATCTTTTAAAGCACTGCAAATGGAACTCAGAACAGAACTCTAAGATGGCCTTTTCATCGGGGCTCCAAATCATAGGATGAGCTACTTTTCAGGGATACCGCTGCTGCTCCTTTAACAAACTTCAGATGCAAAATAACAAATAGGTCTTTTGTGACAACTCCAGTGACAAAAAAATTGGCCTTTTCATGTGCGATGAACATTAATATTTTCTCATAAATCTGAGAAAATGTCAAGTTTTAGCTCTTTTGAATGTAGTTACTATTCAAAATATTAATTAATTCCAAGCCCTTGTACTCGTAAATATGTTAATTACCAGCCATCTGAAATTCTTTGCAAATTCTTGTAATCATTGTTTTATTCTATTACTTTACATTTCTTTAGTCAGTTCCTATTCTCAATATAAGCACTTTTTAGAATTTCTACCATATATGTTTTATAGAGTTTTTAAAAATGTCTTTTAATTAATGCCTTAATAATGTTTCTAGTATGTATTTTCATAACATGATAGTTAACTTCATTTGTTCACTGCCACTTTTAAAAACCATGAATTGGTTATAACCATTTCAAAATGTTTTAACTTGGGAAATTTGATGCCTTTAAGCTTAGTTTGAGCTAAAGACTACCTGTGGAGATTTGAAATGCCAAAAAAATAGCTTAAGCATCCCTTCCAATATTCTAAGATAGGGAAATTTTCCAGAGCATTTGTTTCTAAAGCTTCTGTTATTTCTGTTATTTCTTGATGTTGAGCTTTTAGGATTTAGCTACAATAATCACATAATATTTAAGCCATACAGCATTATCAGTCATATTTTCATACCTTTCATAATCAAAATTTTATCATTGAAAAAATACATATATAAATTTCCATGACCCTGAAATAATTTTCTTTGGTGTTTATTTGATGTAGTTTTTGATGTACAGAATAAGAATTCAAATTAAGAATAAGAAAGATGTCATAAAATATAATAAGAAAATCAGCTTGTCCTTACCAGTCTGTTAATATCTCTTGCAAGTAGCTCATCAGCACTCTTTTTTCCAAAGACATTTTCTCTTCTTTTTCTAAACAAATCATATTCCATTAGGCTACTCGTGTGTTCCAGTATACATCAAAAGATGTGTGGACTTGAGTTAGAAGAACTACATTTAAGACAGACCTGGTATATTTTTTTTTGTTGTTGTTGTTCTTTTTTTTTTTTTTTTTTTTTTTTTTTTTTTTTTTTTTTTTTTTTTTTTTTTTTTTTGGCGGTACTGGGGATTGAACTCAGGACCCTGCGCCTGCTAGGCAGGCGCTTATTCCACTGAGCTATATCCCCAGCCCCAGACCTGGTATATTTAATGTTTGTCTGATCAAAGGAAAATGACAGCATGCTTCTGTCTTGCAATATTTGTTTCTGGAAATTAAATACATGAGTAGTACAATTAGCACAGATGATTGGCTGGCATCTCAGAGGGCATCCTAGGCTGGTCTGTATCTAAGCATCTCTACTGACCAAAGTCTGTTGTTCAACACTGGGTTGGTTCATCTAGAATGGACTAACCTACAGAGAAAGACTGAAATTAAAAAGTGAATCCAGACCAGAACAGTCTTGTTGCAGTACTCGTTCTACTCTTTTCAGGGGAATGAATATCTGAGAGGATTTTTAAGAGTAACTGACAAATTGATTTCACAGTCAAAAGTTTTACAGCAGGATCGTGAAGTTGATTTCATGATCAGAATCAGTAGCACAATAAAATGGGGTGGCTTTGAGGATATAACCTCTGCTGTGGGCAACCCTGATGAATCATCCCCACTCCAAAAGAGTTTAGCATTTTAGTGACTGTAAGCTGATGGATTTTCTTCCTCAAAGAGACAAAACTGTATTCTTTATTTGTTCATTTCAATATCAGTCATCAGAACAATTCCACGTCTAATAGACTGAGATTCTGCAGAGATCAACGTCAGGGCAAAAACTTCAGTACACAGCACACAGCACAATACATAAAGAGGGGAATTACTTTTATATATATATATATATATATATATATATAGTAACAAGACTAGTCTTGTTTGGGTATGCTTTTTAATTTCAGCCTTTCTCTGATAGGATAATCCTATCTAGATGAACCAACCCAATGCTGAAGAACATGCCTTGGTCAATAGAAATACTTTGATATAGAACAACCTAAGACACCCTGTCTGAGATTCCAGCCAATCATTCTCTCTAACTCTTTTGCTCTTTTTATATTATATATGTTTTATAATATACACAACATATGTAATATATATTACACATATTTATTTATATTTCATTAAAATAGCATATCTGTGTGGGTCCTAGAAGTTCTTGAGTTATAAACTAATGACTTGGTTGATAAATTGCATAAATAAATGTTACTGTTTAATTTATATAGAATCCTTCCACATGTACTTGAGAGATTTGCATCAGAAACAAGACCCTGAAATAATGATTCAAGGGCAGATTTGTTAACTTTTTAAAAGTTTAGTTTTTAAATTTGAAATATCAAAATCCACTTTCTTCTTTATCTCAAATAATTACATACACTTTCCTGAGTCAGTGGATAAGTTAAGGCAAAAAATCACTATGTTAGTCAGATTTCTGTTACTATAACAAAGTACTTGAGATAATAAACTTATAAGAAGGAAAGGTTTGTTCTGTTTTATGGATTTGGAGGTCTTTTCCCACAGTCAAATGGGCCCCTTTTTTCTGTACCTGTAGAGAAGCAACACATCTGATGGAGAATGTGTGGAAGGGTTGGCCCTCTTGCACCATTCCTGGGACACCACAGAGAAAAGGGAAAGCTGAGGCATCCATAATGTTAAGTGAAATAGACACACAAGCTTAAATATCGCAATTTCTCTTATATGAGAGGCTCAAAATATGAAGTGCAATACAAAAGACTGATAATAAGACAAAGAGATAAAAATTACTATAATCCAGCATACACAATGTATCTACAAATTTACCTTGATTTAGTATAATTTTCTTTTTTTAAATAACTTAAAAATTTTTTAAAATTTTATTTCAAAGATAAAAGAATATAAACCCAAGTAACATAAAAACAATAAGGAAATACAAAATTATAGAGAAGGTAGTAGGAAATTGACAATGGATGCTGTGTTATGTAATATTATCTTCACATATGTTACTCATTTATAAACCAGAATGTTGCAAAAAACAATAAAGGAACTACACAATTATAGAGAAGATAGTAGGGAATTAACAATGGATGCTGTATTACATAATGTTATCTTCGCATTTGTTACTCAGTTATAAACAAGAATAATGCAAAACACAATAAAGGAACTACACAATTATAGAGAAGATAGTAGGGAATTAACAATGGATGCTGTATTACATAATGATATCTTCACTTTTGTTACTCAGTTACACAAATAATGGCTCTAGTATAATTTCCTTAGGTGTTTTATATGTTTTTTGGCCCATTAGTCTGGTTGTTAAACTGTACATAAAATTAATCCTATAAGGACTTATAAGATAAATGGATCTGACACTGGCAACATACAAGATGGGAGGAAAAGAAAGAGTTGAGATGAGTTATGTACAGTTACTAATTCCCCACAATGAATATATATATATGTGTGTGTGTGTGTGTGTGTGTGTGTGTGTGTGCTATTAATAAAAAATGTTTTTAAGTGGATAACGTGGAGGGCAGCTTAGACTATTTCCAGCCTTTGCTCATACAAGCAATAATGAAGGGAAATCCAGATATATATGTGTATTTTCTATGTATATATGTACATGTATATTCATATACCCATATTCTAATTCTATGTGAGATAGAGCCTGCAAAAGGAAATGCTGGACAAGCATATTTTTGTATTTCAGGCTTATTTCCAATATTTTCTGATTTTACAAGTAAATATGTGCGATAATCTGTCTAGTTGTGAATTAGTTTGTTTTGTTTTTATACATTATATTTTTCCTGGCCAACAGAAAGGGAGTGGTGGTAATTTTATGCAAGAATTTTGTACTATCAATGTCCTTCTGTAATTTTTAAAGTCAGAAATCTCAAAACTAAGGCTGTAGCATGAAATAGCTAAGAAAGAGAGAACCATGATGAACTTTGGAGGCTTGAAGGTTCATAATTCCTATGATGTATTCACAGAATTTCTTGTCAACCGTGTTTAAAGCTAACAGGCTGCTAAATTGTTTTAGTTTTTAAATTTTTGTGTCTTCTCATGCAAGTTTTGGTTCTATTTACCTGAAGCTTTTCTTTTATAGCACTATGAATTAAAATGAGACCAATCTACTAGACAGAAAAAAAGTCATAATTAGATTATTGACACAGACAAATGAGCATGTCAATTAGAGTGTACAATCACTATTTACATTCCTCTCCAGAAGGCTCCCACAATGACTGGCCTCAAGTAGATATTTCTCTTCAGTACTCCTAACACATCAAGGAAATTGAGGAACTATTAATATCAGCCCACACACATTGGTGATATTCTGCTTTTCTCCCTATAGTATGAAGCCCAATGAATATATTCAATTTTATGTCAAAAGCTGGTCACCAGCACACTGGGGATAATTATACCAGGCTGGCTTGATGGAAATATGAATATATAAACATCAGACTCAGAGTATATTTCATAAGAATGCCCCAAAAGATAGAAAGTATGATATTCTAACATCAAAGAAACCTATGCTTAAAAATCAAAAACCCAGGGGCCCAGGATACAACTCAGCAGCATAGCACTTGCCTGGCAAACCCGAGGTTGGGAGTTCAGTTCCTGGTACCCTCAAAAAAAGCCTTTGATAAAAGTGCACTTACATACAGGAAAGTACATCTATAACTATAGCTCAGTGAATTTTTGCAACCAAAAACAGCCATGTAATCAGCATCTGCTTTAACAAACAAAGCAGTCCTCCTGGTTCACACTTCCAGGCATTAATTTTCCCAAGAGTAGTCACTAACTGAATGTACATCAGTACAAATTTGTTTGTCCCTACTTTTCATTTTGCTGAATCATAGCCTATATGTCCTTTCAGAGCTTGCTTTTTAGCTTATTTGTGAGTGTCATTATTTGTCTTGTATATAATTATTGTTAAACATTCATTCTTATGCATTGTGTAATATTCTGTTCCACGAGTAGGAGAGGCTTGCTGATGATTCAACTATCGTGAACAGTGTTCCTACAGAAATGCTGGTTTATTTGGGGGCACAAAACCGTACATGTTTCACATAAGTATATTCCTGGAGCTGAGAGTGTTAGGTCTTAGGCCACACTGCAGACATTTAGCTTTAGTAGAGCAAACAAAGTTTCATAGAATAACAACTTTCATATGTGGTACAAGGCTTAAACAACTGAATTTTCAGATTAGAAATATTTAATGTGTATGTGAGATCTATATGTATAATTTTGTTTAAATATAAATACAAAGAAATTATGTACATATATGTATATATGTGTATATATGTGTGTATATATATATATATATATCTTAAATCAGCATGATTATGATTTCTACAATTAATGTTCAGTTACAGTTTGGTTCATCCAAGCTTCTGGCACCTACACTAGCTCTTGGATTGTTTTTGTTCTTCTTTCTGAGCCAGAGACTTGCTATGTAGTTCAGGCTAGCCTTGAACTAACCCTGTAGTACAGGCTAGCCTCAAACTTGTGGTGAGCCTCCTGTCTCAGCCTCACAGCATTGGGATTATAGGTGTACAGCACCACACCAGACTATTTTCCTTTCTACATTTTTTTTTTTGCTTTTGTCTAGGAAGAAATGGCTTGGTTTGCTTCTCTATAGTGTGTGGCCCATATGAGAACCCAAGTGCTTAAGACATCTGCCAGCCAATATGGATCCCTGGAGCACAAGAAAGAAGTGGTTCTTCCACTGAGCTGATAGAAAGCCGTGAGCCAGGGGTTTGAAAGCATGAGGACTTCAGTTTCTCTACCCCTTTCAGTGGGGTACCTTTAAAAGCAGTTCACAGCTTGTGGCTCTGTGCTCAGAAGGCCTGTTAGTGCTTCAGTGCAAGGCACCATTTCAGAGGATCTCAGTTTCTCCTATAGTAACTTTAATGCTCCCCAAATTCCATATTCCCAGTCCACCTCCCTCATTAAACAACTTGTTAGGTTAGTACACCAGCAGGCAATTCATTTGCTATTTATTCCTTGCTTATTTAGTGAATATATTCCTTATTGCAAACCATTGATACTCATATTCAATTTGGGACTGTGCCTTATTGTAAAGCATATACTGCTCTCTGGTTAATTTTAGTCCCAAATAATTATGTCAGTAATAATCTTCAAAACACACCTTTCTCATCTGCAGATGTGATTTTGGCACATGCTGAGACTTGGAATTAGAAAGGTCATCTTTCTGTGAAATCATCTGATGGCTGGGTGATTTCATAGAAAGATGTCCCCCTTTGGGCAGAGTTTTCCAAAAAGGTACACCTAACGTAGTGCCAGGTGGTGACTGAGATGCAGCCCTAATTAGGTCACAAGTCCTAGGGAGTGAAGCGTGGAGCCTTTTCACAGTTCATATCTTGCTTTGGGCTAGATGGGATTATACAGTACATGAAAACTCAGCATATCTGTTCACACACACACACACACACACACACACACACACACACACGCCCATGGATGCACGCAGTGTATTTTACATTCCTTTGTCTGGGCCTCATCATTAATTAAATGAAGCTTCACAGCCTTTTATGAACTAAGATGAATATGCAAATAGTTGGGGTTCCAATACTGAAATTCAGACACATGTAAGTTCCAGTTTAAATATTAGCAGAGACCAACTCAAAAAATACAATTGTTGACAAAAAGAAAATTGGAAATGTTCGAAATGTTGCAGTCCCAAATTTAATAAAAGAGTAGAACATCAGAGAACATCAGAAAGCAGAAGGGAGTCGTGTTATAAACCATATAGGAGGTGTAAGACAATCAGCATGCATATATTCCATATGCAAGGCTTTCCACAGAAGATGAGCATATAAACATTCAGACATAGCTGCCATAAAGAAACATGGAAAGTAGGCTCGAATAGCAGAGGGCGAGAAGCTGTAAGTGAAAGATTGATTTTAAATGCCTGATATCCTAAGTACTGGAACAAATCTATGTTGTCTTCAGGTTTTAGTTCAAAGACTGCAGTCAAATGTTGAGTGGTTTTGTAGCGTTTGCCTGTCACTCTGCTTTGTAGGCTACCTCAGTCCACACAGTGATTAGCGGGCCTCTTCAATCACAGCGTTCACCTTTGCCTTCTCTATACATGTGCTTTTTGATTCCGCTGACAATCAGGCTCATTCAGTAGGGGCCTTATTTTAATTCAAGCTTTGCTAATTAGAAACCACCATGGACCATGTTCATCAGATAATGGAAAGGCAATTGGGCAGGACGTTTTAAAAATGTTTTCAAGAAAAACAGAAAACAACCACTATGGAAATGAGCATGATGATTCCTCATATGACTAAAACCTAGAAATTCCATTCTGCTCATTATGAATGTAATCACTGTGTACTGCAAACCTGCACTAATAAAAACTTTAAAATTATTAAGAAGGCAGAAAAAAGGCCTTCTATTATTTTTGATGCCAACTATATGTGATGTTTTCTTTACATTTCATTCAGAGTAGTAGCTTGCTCAATAAGAGATGCTTAAATATTTGACTGACTAAATAAGAAAGCCCTTAGGGCTATATGAGTAGAATGGTGCTTGCTTTGTGTCTGCTGTATGGTCTCATGCCTAGACACCCGTGGAAAGCTCCTTTATTTCCCTCACCATGTAGAGCTGCTACAAATGAAAAATGCATTTAAAGGGATCCTCTAGCTCACTTGGAGCTTCCGTCACAAAAGTACAGGAGACGCGTCTGCAATCCTAGAGGACTTTTGAAAAGTAAAATAGCTTGAAAAGAGCTGATCTTAGGACTAGCTCTAATTGTGAATGTTTGTTATGGAGGTAAAGAGCTAGTTGTAGGAAACTATGTACTATTTTGACAGAACTTTTTCTGGAAAAGAGAGTAATGCAAAAATCTTTGCACAAAAAGGGAGAGGCAAAGCAAATGAGCGGAAGTGTATTTGTTAGATTTAATAGAATGGAGCACTTTCCAACCTGGCTGACTGCTGGAGTTGTTTTGGAAGAAGCTAGTGACTTTTGTACAGCTGGTAGGTACTTGCTCAGTGGTCAAAAACAAAAGCATCCGAAATGTATTATATAATTTCACAGGGAGATAATGTACATGAAATATCTTTGGGGGATCTTAAATTCAAGTAATTAACACAATTTCTAACAGCCAAAGGAAAAGAGAAATAATACAAGTTATTATTATTTTCCTTCGTTTCTTTGAAAAACTCAGTATGTGTCAGGTATTGAAGCAGACCCAAAGATGGATGGTAGAGGGCAGGATACATTTTAGGGAGTCTCCTTCAGAGCACCATCTAAGGAATGGACAGTAAGAAGCAGGAGTGAACATAGACAGAAGTTGAGCTGCAGTGCAGTCCCAGTACTTGTGTTAAATAAGTGGAGAGATTTAGCCAGTAAAGCGTCAGTAAACCCAAAGAGGCAGCAAACTGCTTGTCCCACATAATGATACCAAAATTAAAGAAACAAGTTGACAGGCAACACAAGTAGTGATGTATTCTATTGTTGAGAAGCCAGTTTTATTCTGCATGTAATCAGTTTTATAGGCTTCAGCTGTACTTTGAGAGGCTGTTAATTGTAAGACATCACACAAGCGCTACCAACACGATATGGAGGTGAATAAGATACGGCCTTGTTATATCCACCTCTCCTCTATTCCTATGTTCCTGGAGCACCACAGAGTATTTTCCATGACATAGGTCAATCTACAATTGAGCCTTTCATTACATGTCCTACAGTGACCCTTGAAGTATCATGGGACACTTCAATGCAGTGATTCCCCAACAACTGGCCAATAATGTGAAGAGCTTTGGTGCTTACAATGGCCCTTCAGAGTAGCCCCAAGTTGGACCGAGACCACTGGGTCTTTCACACTCCTTCATTTGTTAGTTATTAGATGATAGCCACTTCACAAAGACTCATGACCTCAAGCGCAGGGAATTGCTGCTGCTGCTGCTGCTGCTGCTGCTGATACAGCCTCTGGCACACCTGAGAGATGAGGCTTGTCTCTCAGCTGCTGGGACAACAAGTTTTTCATTGGAGAATAATCTGAGTTATTCGCCAGTGTCCACCACTTGCTCCTCCTTATGACAATGCGATGTTTATTGCTAAGTAATCACTTTATGGAACTTTTTAGATCCTTTTTAAAAACAATACATGTATATAGAAAATTCAAATATTGAAAAGAAGCTTACACATTCATTGCTATAAAATACACTTAAAGGGCTGGTTCTTTTTGGATATCTACATAAGTTTTATTAAAAGTGCATCCATTTTAATTATATGATTTTAATAGGCAGTGAAGCTAAGATATTATAAGCCATATATTAGGCTAATGGACATTTAACAGCTGAGTTAAGTACTTTCAATGGAAATGCTGACAAACCTTTATCTGTAATTATAGCAACACTGCAGTTACAGGAGGAGGGACCAACCCTTGTTGTTTGCAGCCCTAAAATTCCATATATCTGTAGAGGAACAAACTCCATTATTAGCCAAAGAGAAGTTCTACTTGGCAGCAGGCATTCCTCATATCCCTGTAGCATTTGAATGATGTTTTAAAATGTTTTTAAGTCAGTATTGTGGCTAGTCAATCATAGGCATTCTTATATAGTATTGTAAGATCAGGAGTAGTTTGGGCACTTTCCAGCTGGTGTAAGCTGTTGTGAATTAGGCAAAAAGTTCTACATGGAAATATTCTTAATCTGCAGAGCTCGTGATTTTTCTTTTATTCATCATGTCAGTTCACTTGATAAATGAATACAAATTCAGCATGCAACAAATCTTTATCAATTGACTGGCAGAGCATACTATCTTGGGGGTTGTTGGCTTAAAGTAATTACAATCAAAATGTGCAATGTCATGACATTCTACTCTTCTGTAAGAGATGAAAAACAAACAAACAAAATATGCATGAAGAGACTATAAAATAGAGTAGAATAATAGATGGTGGGAGAGTGAATATTTGCGTTTGGGTTACTAAGGAAATATTGGTAAGTATCATTATTTTTCTTACTTTAAAAGTAAAAGCACAAAAACATATTAACAAACAGACACAAAGTAGCATAAGAAATAGTACAATCAAAACTGATCTACAGACAATGTGACATGGACTCAACAATGGTTGTCGCTTTACCTATTGATATCTTTGAAGTGTATATTCATGAACACAGATACAGACATGCGAAATTGGTCAAACAATTAATCATCTCAACAACAGAAAAAAAAAAAAA